>JAPMAF010000898.1:0-12466 GCA_026537445.1 Silvatares holzenthali
TATAATCAATACCATTAAAGTAATATATGAATATTGTATATTGAATAAAGGATTATGTGCTAATCTTCTATTAATTTTTTCGTATATTTCATAAATTAAAATGAAAACAAAACTTCAACTATACTTCTCATATACATTTAGTATGAAATGTATTTGTAAGTGTAATAATTATCAACACTGCCTACATATTTAACAATAATTTTTACCCCTTCGTTATAGATATCATAGTTATATCTCAAACTAACTAATTCAATCTAAACGTGATTAATTCAACGCAAAAATGTACAATAATTAAAATGTACTAACCAACCAATATCTTTGAAGCCAAAAGTAAAATATGTGCCTCTATGTTATTATGTCACATTTTTAAGTACAAATAATATAATATTTAACGACAATACCTTCTGAATAGTTCCTCATAAAAGCAATTTTCTACATAAAATAAAATCGAGTACAAAGTCAAAAAAATAAAGCTTTTTCCTTTATCGTATTTTTGTAGCATAAAATGCTTATATACTCTAAATTAATTAATTGTGTTTGTTCATTTTGATTATCATTCCAATAATAAAAACAATTTACAGAACTCACATTTAAATTATCCCTACCTTATTTTGACAATCATATCCAATTGAATTTTTAAATAAAGACTTTTATCTCCAGTAAATTAGAATCTAAATATTTGAAAATATTTTGATCTTCTTTAATTAGAATAAACTTGCTCGGGCTAAAATGAATAGAATGAAATAAAAAATATTTTATATTGAAATAAAATAAATAAAGTACTTACATAGACAGAACAGTACTGTAGATCCAGTAACCACTGCTTCTCATGTTATTTGTTTAAAATAATTTGAGTTTTAATCACAAAATTCTACAGAAACGTCAGCGTTTCCCGCGCTTAAATTCTCAAATAACGTACACATTTAAGAGCACATTCTAAACCTAACTGCTCTGTATAGTATTGAAAAATTAATTAATAAAATTTATTGTCTATTAAAAAATGAATATATAAGAGGAATCGAATTGAAATCGTCAAGCAGTTTTGTGAAATTCAGCACACCTCAAAGCTGCCTGCGATATTTGTTTTAATTTGGATATTTTGGAAGCTCCATCTGAACGGAGCTAACTGAACCGAAGCTTCGTTTGAATTTACTTCACACGCATGCGCATTTGTACCGGATGTCTTCCGACATGTCCTGCGATACGCTGGTATCATAAAATGGAACTTATGAGTAGAAAAGTATTAGATTGTTTCGCAAATATGACTCGATTTACTTTTTTATTGTGAAAATATTAAGTTTAAAATTAAATTCCGAAATATAAAAAAAATCTAATAATTCAAAACATTTTTTTTACTCCTTACCATACGAAAATCATTTACATATTTATGATGGAGTTAGGAAATTCATTTTGGGATATATGGACAAAGTTTTTACATTATAAGTGGAATATTAAAACAACACATCTTGATGAAATGAAAAAAAATATGAGGTGATAAATTTTCTGAACAGTGAATATTGTTATAGCATCTTTTATCTTACATATTATACATACAACATTTAAAATACTATTTTCAGTATGCCGTACAATGTGCCATATTTATGAACTATTATTACTTATTTTTTTTATTTATTTTATATCTACAAGTAGGAATCGAAACAAAAAAAAAAATTTTATTTTGGCATCTATCTATTTCAAAAAGGTGTATAATTTAGTTGAAGCTTTGACTATAAAAAACGTTTAAAAATTTGCTACATCCTTAAAACTGTTTATACAAATGTTTTTGAATAACTCATTAGTGCGAAATTTGCTATAAGAAAGGAAATTCAACAAAACCGTAGAACTTTCGAGTTGGACTCGTATAATTATGAAATAAAAATGTTGGTAAAAACGATGTTATACCAATGCTCATCGATGTCAACACTTATTGCCAAATTTATACGTAAATGTATCTTGATAAGCTCTTGCCATATTTCTGATGTTATCCATCTTCTTATACTGCCTTTTCAGCGTTTAGTCAATTTAACATTTATCATTCGACAATCATCAGACTAATTCACGCATATTTATTTTGAATAATATATTATTCAACTATGGTGCTGGTTTGATCCCTTGCAATAAGTGCCGTAGATTAAATCGCTCGAAGATACCGAGTTGGCAGAATCAAACATTTTTATAAAGGGGTCAATTCAAATAGTTGATCGACAAAAAATGTGATAAATTCAATAATACAATATGGCTGTAACGGAATTCTCAGCAGTAAAGTTAAAATTTCGGATATTTTATTTATATACTCCCTTAAATTATTGTCATACATTTTGAAGTGAAATATGGCGAAAAAATTATGAAATTAATTAACAAAACCGGTAATTTCAGAAGGCACATTAATTAAAAAAGTAGTATAAATATTACTGCGTATCTTACTTCCTTGCACTTTTTAGATCTAGTCTACGCCAATATATCCTTGCATTTTTTAAATCTAGTCTATGCCAGCAAACACTTAATTAAATGAACAAAACATAAATACGTTATATACATATTTGACTAAAATATTTCTAACTGCTGTTGAATGTTGATGGTGTTTGTGTGTAACAGCATATAATTGTGGATCATCTTTCCAATCAATATTAATTTACATGGACTCATTAACAGCATAAAGTTTTGTGTTATGTTGTATCTTTTATATATTAATATAAATAATTAATAATAGCTGAAAGGAGTTTTTGGATGAAATTTTTGAATCAATATGACAATAGATAGTTTTATCGTTTGTGTCTTTTAAAATTGAACAGCAATATTCGCATTTTAGCCACAAGAATTGCCTCTGATGCGCTTTTGAGGTGAAACTATTTTACTAAATGCCGCTATAAAAATAAACTGATTTGATTTGAAGAGTGAATATATCCAAGTTAATTTACAAGAGTCCTACTTGCAAAAGTGCAATCGACTAGAAATTCAAATTAACACCGGTAATAAAATAATAAATGCGTTTAATTTATTCTTCTCTTGAGATCTCAGGTAGTGATAATATGTGAAAACAATTTAGGTTTTATAATTAATTCGGGCTGTGTGTAGCACGAAACTTTCTCGAACCGCAAACATTTAGTGTGAGGGGTAAGAATATGCGAGGAACGCTTTGTACCATAGGGGTTATGGTTAAGGTACACTTTGCGGATGAAAGGGAGTAAGAGGATGCTATTTCTAACATCACAGAAGAGGTAGCTGTAGCAAGCAAAGGTCCTTCGACTTAACTCAGTAGATATTTCTCGCCTGGAGCGATAAGAAAGATCCTTTGGATAATATGGTATTACAAATATCAAATAACTAAATTTCTTGCGATACCTATGTGTCTAAAATAGATTATTATGTATTAATTAACCAGTCAATAACAGAACAAAGTTATCGTCCAATAAAGAGATGCTTCATAACATTCATATTTATATTGTTAACACAATTATCTTTCTTCTGGTTATCTCTCTGATCGATATTTGGCCTTTATCATTATTATCTTCATTTTGTTTACAATTACTCATATCTTCATGGTTTTTTAAGTTTGTTTTTCCATCCCATATAATAACATATTGCTAATAAAATATACTATTTTTATTTTTGTGATAAGAGTGAGTCTTTATTTATTAGTGAAGGTTTCATCATTTTGTAACTGAACCTTGTCTCCTGCTTTTATTTTGTTTTACGTGTAAGTTACATGTAATTATTATTTTTCCGAAACAAAGACTTAGATTTTACTTTAACGTCATCAATATTATCAATTCATCGCCAATCGTTGCAGTATACACTTTTTACGTTCCTGGGTGCTCCTTGAATCTTTTATTAATATCATTCTTTGTATTATTTTTTTCGTTTTGTTTCCATAACATCCCTCTTATTTAACTATAAAGTTCCTATTTTATCAACCTGTTATGGAGTATGTTAACAGCGTTTAATAAAATTTGATATTTCTTAACAAGTTTTTAAATCGTTCTTTCGATATTTTTGCTACATTTATGGGAATTGTCTTCTTCTTTGTCTCTTCCTTTTATATCTACGGTCGGATCTCCGAGTACACAAGCGGCAGATAAATATTTATGTATATAGTAAAACATATATAACAACGTGTCTTAATATCAGTTTTGATATATTCTTTATTGTGTTATGTTATGGTATTGTATATTTAAGTATAATTTGTTGTTTCTAACTTAACTGAAAGCCATATTACCGTAAGAGTACAATCTTCTTTATTAACCCCGTGGCGAAGTGCTTTTTGGCGATAGATGATAAGCCATGATGGCTTTTCTTCCACATTACGAAAACGTGCGAACGCTTTCCATTCGAAAATCATTTATCAGACGATAATAAGACTATCACATTCAATAATGCTCACACGTTACATGCGACGTGTGCTGATTTGATTTTTATATCGAGTAAATGTAGGTCTTTTTCAAGTAATTTGTACGTGTATTGAAATAATTTGCTAAGGTGATTATTGGGGAAACCTGTAATATAAGAGGAATATAAATCGCGGATATTTTTGTATCTTTTTTTAATATGCTTTCCTCAAACATTTCCAGAATTGCCTGTCTTGTGCAGATTTGATGCACTCAACGACAGCCTTTATTTTGATTCATCTATTTGATGCATCTCTGGTCCGCCTCTACTTCTTCCTTTAAACCATGTCTGTGCTGTGCCTTCATGTAGCTGGTGGCAATACAAAGTCAAAGTGGAATTATCAAGATCATGCCATTATTAAGTAGCAAGAGATGGAATGGGAGATATTTGCTGTTAGACAAAAAAACGATAAAACACAGAAATAGTATCATTAAATTGTCAGCAGATTTTATAGTAAACTGGAACAATTTAAGGTATTTATATCCAATATCACCACTTAAACATTCTCTAGAGACTGCATTGTAGTGAATTGCTACATCACAACAAGTCTATAGTGAGTTATCTAGTAGTCTATAGGCGCATAATCCTTCCTCTTCAATCATTTCCTCTAGTCCAATAATAATATACATTTATATAGCGCCATTTCGTAGACATAGTCCACCATGAGTTGACATGATAAGTTAGCATTAGTACACAAAATAACAGTTATCATTTGTGCACAATAGAAAATATTACATCAATCACTTTACTCCGTGGCTAGAATGATTATCTCCATAAATATTTTCTGGATGTATCCCTTCTGGTAATTTTCTATTTCAACTATTTATCCTTGATTTAACCAACTCTACGTTATTTATGCTCTCCTCGGATAGCGTCTCCGGATGTTATGGGTTTCCTTAAAGATTAACATTACATTTAAATTAGTACGAGCTGTAGTCCGAAAACATAGTGATCATTAATAATGTAGGGAATATAGTATGTTTGCGCAAATATAAAAGAAAGAATAATAGGTAAATATGACACCTTCATTCACCAGTAAATTGAGAACAAGGGATGATGAGAATGATACACTTTTATTAAATTATCTTGACATAGAATATTTAAGTACCACGGATTTTCTAAATTTATCTAGTGAGATCCGAAGGCTGTCTAAACAATTTTTGAATACGATAGTTTTATATGACATTACGTGATGTCGAAAACTTTCGCTGGAAAATTTTACAGAACTTTATTTTAATATTTCGATTGTTTTATAATTCAATAACAAAATATTGGATCTATTTTCAAATTCAATATCAAAAACACTTTTCTTGTAAGATCTATTTTCATATTCAGAATCAAAAATACGTTTTTGTTAATATGATTATGATAATAATGGACTCTATTGAGAAACAAACCGTGCTCTTTCGAAGCATGGACCCAGCATCCTGCCTAAAAATTCTATAATGAATATTAATATTTGAGTTCTTTTAAGTAAAATGTTTTAACGTAAAAAATAATAACCCATATGTTGTGTATGTATTCTAGTCAGGTATTAAAGAGCATATTGGTGTAATGTTGATTATTTTATTTCTCACGGCACTTTTATTATATACCCTCTCCATCCCATTCAATCTTAGTTTCGGTGATTTGTTTGCTCTTTTTGTGTACCGGACGCTGTTCAAAATGTCAGTCTGATAATTTCATTATGATTCATTGCTGAAATAGAATCCTTCTAAGAATCAACCCAGTCAACAATACGAGCTGCGAAAAAATACTTGTCTCGCATTATGATCACTCGCTTTACGACTAACTTTCTTTCGGCGTACGTTGACGTAAATTGAAACACGAATTTCTTTCGGCGTACGTTGACGTAAATTGAAACACGAATTCCATATTTGTTATTTTAACAAACCCGTGTAACATATGCATATAAAAATGCATTTTTCTATTCAGATTTTAAATATATGTGTGAAAATCAATTTAAAAAATATCTAAATCAGCAATGAAACGCACTTAAAAATATATATTCACTCTGGACTGGAAAATAGTGGTCAATCTTGTTCAGTATTGTAAGCCACGTAAAACGGATTTATCATGTTTCCTGGCTAGAACTAAATAACCAGGTTTTCAATAATAACCAGGTCTCTCCTCCGACTGCTACACAGTATTTATATGTGCAATTGTACAGTATGTTACAAATCAGACGGATGGTGATGTTATAGTGTTTCATGTGTAGTATAAGATTAAAAAAACATTTTTATTTTTAATTTCAAATTTTACCATATGCAAATGTAAGCATGTACGTAAAAATAATTTTCTTAGTAACTGTATACTGAAAGTACGTTTGCAAGAGTAATTACATCACACACGCTTAGATTGATCGTTTAAACTGCTATTATTGCGTGAGTTGAATTATCCCGGCTCTGGGGTATATCGGGGATGCACTCAATTAAATCAATAATAATCATGTGATTGATCCGTTAAATCATAATAATCGTTATATCCTCTCCGTTAAATTGTGTGAGAGGATTCTCTTCTTGCTAGTAATCATCAACCTTTTTTGAAACTCTTCAATATTTTACAATTTGTAACAATCGAACCATATAGGCGACCGATTGTGCGCTTGAAATATTTCCGTTGCTTGTATTTGTTATCATAGATTGTAAATAAACTGCCAACAAATTAGATTGATATATTAATCTAGTACTAACGCTTGCAGAATTTGAGATTACACGAAAAGCAATTTATGCTTGAAAGCTTTCTGCTATCGGCGGATCGCATCTGCAGATGAGAGCGAAAACATCCGAGGGGTGAAATTAGAATTTTTTAAAGTATTTTTTTTTTTAAGAAACTTCGGTTCTTACCGTTTACTGGGGAAACATTTACACCTAACGGTGGTTGAGTTCCCTGTTAAAATGTCATTGAAATATTTACCGAAATATATCGTATATCTCGAAGAAAGCCAATAGGAACACTCCTGTAATACGACTAAACTATTTGATCATGAATAGAAAAGCAAACTCCTGTATTCATTCTGATGTTTGTTCGGACGTAAGACACAAGAAAATATATTATAAATAAAATGTAAAAAGCGTTATCATATTCCGATGTGTAAAATACCTTAGAAATTATTTTTACGTTTTTTTTAATTAGTAACGTATGCATGTAATATCCTGTCCTGATTATGTTATAAAATAGATCGATTGTCTTTCGTGAGAAAACCGTGAGAGCACTCAGTTTGGTAATTGAGCGACGATATCAAAGTAGCGTTGAGCGATGAATAATGATGTCATTGTTGTAAAATGAATTTAGTTTTGTTTATATTTTTATTTAAAAATGATCAGCATTCGGAACGCTTGTCGCATTGGGTATTTGCATAAAAATAGCACTGATGATGGCCCTGTAATGTATGCAATTTTCCAGAACATCTGCGAGAAATTACCATTAATATTATTCAGGAGTCGTTCAGGTCACGATGCTCCGCTCCCGTTTCCGTTTCCCCATCGGGGTTGAGTGAGCGGTGAAAATCGCAAACGTCATGAGTTTTTCGAAGAAGAAAAAAGTATGTCCTCTCCTCCCCCGGCCCTGCGACCTCAACGCTTTGTAGTTTGGTGACCTATTATGGGCTGTTCGCGGCCGATCTGAAGCGGGGGCCGCACAAAGCCCGGCTTCCCGGGCTCAACGAGACACTCCGCAATATTGGAGAGCTCTCGAGTCATTTTTACGTTGCATATTAAACCGGCTGTTACCTCGCTAAGTTATGTAATGTGTACTGTGCTGTGTGACGGGGATATTACAGATCTATTTTGTCACGATACAAATATTTGCATTTCCAAATAATTCGAAATCGTATCTGTAGCAACCAAGTTAATTAAAACTCATCTAAACATTAAACTCTATCTTTCCAGATTGACAAACAAAACGGTAAACAGAGAAGTAACATTAGAAAGAAAAACATATATCAGCAGATTGATAAACGACGCTTAGTATATAGATTTAAATATAAATGTGTTACAAATTAAGAATTCAGACAATTCGTAGTCAGGAAACAAGGTTCGTTTAATCATTGTTGAGGTTGTCACCCTTGGTATTGTCTTTTAAAAGAGCAAGAAAGTTAGAAAGGCTGTTTGGTTGTCAGAAGAATAACATGTTTATGCAGCACAAAAATAATGCTAATAAGCCTTTTTGATATGGCTGCTGAATTGAATAAATTAAGAAAAAAACTTTCACCTTCTTGAAGTAAGTGTTTAGACTGTCATTACATGGAAGTCTTAAATATACTAACACTTTATAAAACTATAAGGATGTAATCGATGAATATTGTATTTAACACTTCAAACATAATTTTATATTAAATTATTATATTGATATTGTCTCTAATGAATTATTAAAATGAATATTCTTGTAACTTACAGTTATAATTAATATATTTCAAAAGTTAAAATTTCAATTTTCATTTAAAGTTGGACATTTGTTCCTTAATTTATGTTCAATCGATTTATTCGCTATGTAACTAGGGCATACACGGAGTATTATAATGGGATTCCAGCCAGTAACTCTACTGTGATCCTCATCACCGAACAATAATCGATTTATGTTGAATATGTATGACCATGTATCAATTGAAATGCCAAATTATTGAATTCGTTACACCTCCCTAGTATTACTCGCGCATTCTGAATAATATCAAATATTCCTATGGACGTATTGAGATGTGATTTATTATATGAAAATTGTTGTAACATACAATTAATGATATTTTATTTAAAAAAATTAACTTACATGAAACTCTGGTTATCATATTACATACATTTCTGTCTTATAGATCTTCTTTCTATTTTTCGACATACAACTACTGAAGTCCCACGTCTCTAGTCGCATCATTCTTTAATAATTAATACATTCACAGCAAGATATAAACTTTTCGTCGTTTTATTTCACTCCAATAACTTACTATTTTTATATATTGATTGTATTCAACAGAATTGTTGACAAAAGATTTTTAGAATCTCTTTCGGTTAAGCAGTTTTTGTTCTAAAATCAGCATAGACCATTTAACATTTGACATTCTTGCAACACGCCCATACTTATTTTAATCAGGCGATCCAGTAATTTGTTCATATCTGTTACTAATATTAAAATTAACTATGGCCCTTCTTCGTTATCTCATAATCTTTCTTCTAGATTCTTAATGTTATTCCAAGCATTCCAGTTAACCAGGCAAAATGTATCTTTCAGTAAACTCCCTCTATGGTTTAATCGTGTTTTCCAATAACGTAATCGTAACCGTGCTATTACACTATTTTACGTTTTCTGTAACTGAATTGCTCAGTTGTTAATGTTGGTTATTATTATTTTAATTTTATACCCCATTTTACACATTTTAGTATGAATCATAGTATTACTCATACAATTGATTTTCCGTTATACAATTTATTTTTGCGGATATAACTTTGTGTTAATCCATTTTCAAAAATTATTATTGAAATATATGTTTTTTATTGTTATTACACCACGTGAAATATTGTATCTTTGTCAATATACTACGTGAAACATGTTCCCTTTGTATATTGACAAAGAAAAAACATATATTTTAATATTAGTTTACCAGTACTCATTTCAGGAAAGCACGTATTATTGAATCAATCTGCGACGACAGTACATTTCGATTTTATGAGTTATTTTAGACAATAGTGATTGAAATAAATTATATTTTATATTTGATAAAAATATCATAGTTTGATTGAGCCATATTTTTTTAAATAAATATCATAGTTTAATTAAGCCATATTGGTATGTGAAAAGCTATATATTCAGTCAATATATTCAGTCAATAATTATTTTATATAAGACAAGATATATATTCAATCAATAATTATTTTATATAAGACAAGACGAAATGCATTTTGTAAAATTGCAGGATTTAAAATACCACCAACAATAAATGAGTTATTATTTCTTTGTTTTAAAAGTTATGATAATGTCAGATTTAGTCTGATTAGATTGTAATTATTTAGTCATTATCATAACTTTTAAAACAAAGAAATAGTTCACCAATGTGTTTTAACTCATTTATTGTTAGTGGTATTTTAAATCCTGCAAATTTACAAAATGCATTTCGTCTTGTCTTATATAAAATAATTATTGGCTAATATATAGCTTTCGCACGTACCAATATGGCTCAATTAAACTATGATATTTTTATCAATAAAAATACTGTAGCACAATAAATTGACATATTTATCTCCAAAATTCATTAAATTGTAAAATTAAGTTACTATACGCTTTCTTTAGTATTTTTTTTTGGTAAGTAGTTGAATAGATGCTACAAGCGTGGTAAATACCAGTACTATTCTGATTATACCTGGTGCCAGATTCATAGGGTTGGTGTATTGAATATCAGTAGTCGAGAAGTTTATACCCTTGCTCTGGAGTAATATGGTTTGGAGGTAAGCTGTGGAAGATTCAGTAAAGCAACTGCCAAACTTCCGTCACCTTCAAGGCAATCACTTTGCTTTACAGTCGGAGAAATATTATTAGAAGAAATATTAGTAGATAATTTATATAACGCCGTTTTCGTGAGAATATTACCTCAAGAACGCTGCAAATACTCTTTATAATTTTGCTATTTTCTTTATGATCCAAAGTTTATTATAATCCGTTTGCATAGCATCTACAGAAATTATAATTTATTCATTTTTGCAATGCGAATATTTAATTGTGTGTATATATGTAATTTACGTTACTTTTTAACTGTAAAATTTCGAAGAAATTGAGTACAATATTGATTTTTTGGTACTTACTACATTTCTGAGAAATTTGAACAAACTGATAAGTAACAAATTTGCTAGGGAATTGTAGGGATCTAGGTTACCGACAGACCAGCGCGTAATTTTCACGTAAACTTAGGAGATTTTCCGCAAGGGAAATCTCAGCTTCACTGGGGGTGAGAACATCCCTTATTTCCCGCATCCACGGAGCATGCGCACTTTCAATGTTCAGGAAACATCGCACCGAACGTTTCGTGAAAATTTTCTACTCCTTTATAGGACGAAGGTTTTCCGTTTGACGTCAACAATAATTCAAACATATTTTCATTTTACTGGGACAACAGACTACACCCGTATTAGATTCAGTTCATTCCCGAAGGTGCTTGCAACCTGATGACACACACAAGTGGGTCATTTAGACTTAAACCTTTTTATTTGATCATCTCAGTTTGGTACTAACCTACATCTTTGTGTGTCTATTCGTGTGCGTGTGAAAACTTTGATCTGGAACTTTTTCCAATGATGTTTACAGAAGTGACTCTGTGTTTCTAAAAAATATCTATAAGATATTTTAAAAATAATAACATAATTTTATTTTTAGATAATGCGTGTGAAGTGTACAGTAAAAAATGAAATTATATTTGATAAACATACTCGTATTTTAAAAGTTGTTATGAATAATAAAATCAACATGGTTCCCTTAAACGAGTTTAAGAGCACACAAAAAAATTGTCGCTTTCCATTTCAAAGTGGAGAAGAAGTGTTATTAGATCGGTGACAAATAAAGTGGAGTAGTGAACGTATTCCAAAATTTCATAAAAATGAAGCGGAGTTAATAGACTCCGTGACAAGTGATAAACAGATAGTCATGAAGAGAAGAAAATCGGTTTATAATTGTTTAAACATGTTAACGTGCTTTTTGATGGTGGTGTTTTGTAGTTTGAAGATCGTAAGGTAATTTTGTTTTTTAATTTTACGCAAATTTGTGCTTAACGCGACAATTTAATTTATACAGAACATTAAAATACGGTCAAACGATTCATCAATCGTTATTTTTCAGCTCTGCTCAAAGAACATTGGTGTCTGATCGTTTGGAGAATGTGACGCAAACCATTTCTCGAATTCTTGAAGGATATGACATTCGACTGAGACCGAATTTCGGAGGTAAGTATTAAAAAAAAAAAATTTTAACGTTATAACGTTGATTTTCTTTTTCAACCCTTTAACCCTTTTTTAACCCTTTTTGAACGTTATAAAGTGATGATTTTTGAAAGAAATGAACAAGTGACTGATTGCCAGATCTTTGTGAACAACGGATACCTGGAACA
>JAPMAF010000899.1:0-12465 GCA_026537445.1 Silvatares holzenthali
ATGTGTGTGTGTGTGCATATATACATACACATATTTCTTACATTATGAATATCTTATACTATTTAACAAAATTTTATATTTTGCAAGTAAAATTTTTTTAAGATGTGACATTTTATTTGACAATGTTTCGCAAATGCAACTACTTTACAGTATATTTTCCAGGAGGAATCTACTACTGGTACAATGAAAGCATCGCAATTTTATCAGACATGTTGGCACATAAAATGTCACTACACAATATAACATGAATTTGAAAATGACTCACGAATCTCTCGGTTGTGAAAGTCCTAGACATTAAGAGTATAATTATGACTGATTTTTAGATTGTTAAATTCCTCAATTCTGTTTATCGCTTGTTTGACGCTAAGATAGAGCACTATGATGTCTACAAAGTGGAAACAATCGGAGATTCCTACATGGTGGTTTCTGGACTTCCAGTAAAGAATGGTAATTGTATGCCATACAGTACTCCCACAGCACAGTAAAATATATAATATATGTATTATTATTACTTTTAATTGAAATATTTATATGTAAACACTATACATTCTAAAGAATACATATTCAGGCGACAAGCATGTAACGGAGATAGCCTGCATGGCTCTGGAGCTGGTGGAGGCAGCGGCCACCTGCAGGGTTCCCAATCGGCCGGGGGAGCCCCTGCGCATCCGCTGCGGGCTCCACACGGGGCCCTGCGTGGCCGGCGTGGTGGGCAGCAAGATGCCGCGCTACTGTCTATTCGGGGACACCGTCAACACGGCCAGTCGGATGGAATCGACGGGGGAAGGTAAGGTTTTCACTTGACTGTACGATCCAGGGACGCGGGAACCGAATGTTTTTGAAATGAACAATACTCCGCAGCTCGACAGGCTAAAGAAAGGATGATTAGTCATTCACTTCGGGATAACACACCATTTATAAAAGCTATAGAGCATATGCCATATCGTCTGTTGTCAGAACATAGTTTGCGTAACATTGCGTCTCTCCGTATCATCATAAATCCTCATTCCTGTGTACCTATCCCCTATCCCTTGATAACCCCCTCTTCCTTTTTATTTCCAGCTGTCTTTTTCTTCTTTGTGTTTTCCTTTTTTCTTTTCTTATTTTCGTATTTTAACTCCTTTTTTATCATTCCTTCTTATTATCGTTGTTTACACTTTTTTTTAGTTTTTGTACATATATTTTAATTTATCGTGTAAATATTTTTAATTGCTCTCTCAATTGTACAATATATTTGGTACATCATACTGTTCAATAAATAAATAAAAATAAATAAATAATGAATCTTTCAACATCATTTCATAATAGAATTCTGAAATGGATCTTACGGAGCAACAGTATGAAAAAGAAGCCTCCAGACAGAAAACATCCGTACAAATCCAATCAGAATTATGACTGCTTTCTAGCAACGACTTGAAATCTGCTTTCAAAGGGATAACCGCCATCTTAGTGGCATTATTTCCATACCTAACTATGAATCAAACGGTAATGTTGTTCTTTACTTTGCAAAAAATAAAGTTTTTGTTGAAAATTAACTGAGTCATTTTAAAAACTTATGGTTCCTGTGTCGCTCAAATTAACATTAACTATTCTTACTGACAAATATCAAAATAAAGTCATCAAACTCAGTCGAAACTTTTCTGAATTTATTTTAGCATTTAAGATACACATCAGCGAAGAGATGAAGGATGCATTGGAAGAAGCGGGTGGGTTTGTAATCGAAAAAAGAGGAGTTATAGATGTTAAGGTAATTATACTGTGATACATTATAAATATAATTCAACAGCTAGAGATAGAAAATATATCATAATTTAGGAATCGTGCTCACATTATTGATGTAATACTCCGACCCCATCTATTACTGTATTCTGGCAAGATGGCACGCACAACAGGAAAACATAAGATTGAACAATACTTATTTACAATCTATATGGCAAATGGGTTGAAACATATGGATAAACTTAAATGAATGCCGAAGAATACCAAAATGGGATATCGCATTGGTAATGCATGTCTGAATAACATCAGTAATATGTAGCTCAAACAGCCAAGAAGAAAGCATTTCCTAGTACTGTCCTGATATCCTCTTCATGTAATTGTGCGATGTTAAAAGGCTTGGTTCGAGATGGCAGGAAGTATAATATAATATTTTATATTATACTTCCTGCCATCTGCCATCTCCGCATATAGGCCGCATTTTAACCTAGACACGGATAATTATGACAATTATGATAGCAAGGGAATTTGGGCCAACTTCCCCTAAGCGAACATCAGCATCCTAACGTGCGATACAATATGGGTTTACAGGACACCAGTTAGACTGCTACAGTACTGCCAGAGGTTGTAAGTTGTTGTTCTCTGTCCACCTCTGACTTTGTATATCTTTCCATCTATTTTGTATTGGTTCGCTAATTGTACGGTGTTGAATTGTTGCTATATTATTGTTATGTACTGTATTGTTTTGTTACAAATATAATAAAATATATAGAGAGCTAGTGCAGAGAGAGAATATTTATGTTTCTTCTCGTTTTTCTTTTTCTTTCTTTCTGAATGGGAGAGAGGAAGGAAAAAGAGAATAAAAAGGTAACGGTAATGTAATAAAGAAACCAATATAGGGAATTATCTCTATTTGTTTTCTGGTATGTACTGTCTTCCTTTGATGTTCTACATAGGTGAGCTGGAGCCATGTAACAATTTGGAATCAGTGCAAATACTATCATTGCAGCTGCAAACAACATATGCCAAAAAAATCAACCCAACAAAAGCCTATGAAAATACTTAGCAACCCAACAAGTTGGAGGAAGCAGCAATCTCCTCCAAACTAATCCTTACAGTGGCAGTGCAGTTATTTTATGTTACATACTATTATTTTTTACTCAAATTATCAATGGAGTGAGACCACACACCTACTGCCAGTACAGTCCTCCCTGAGTCCTCTGATGAGGAATATAAATGCTCCTTAATTTTTTTATACTACACGTGAAATACTTACCATGTTTGGGTCTGTAACATACTGTACAATTGCACATGTAGATGCTGTGTAGCAGTCGAAGGAGAGATAGAAAAGCTGGTTATTCAGTTCTAGTCACGAAACATGGATAAATCCATTTCACGTGGCTTACAATGCTGAATGGTGGTATTGCTCCAGGACGATACAAGATCTACCACTCTTTTCCAGTCCAGAGTGAACATATTTTTAAAAGTGTTTTTTCCCGTTTTTTATTTTTTGAAAGTGTTTTTTTTTGCACCCAAAAATATGATTTTACATACATGTTTTTATAACCTGAATCAAAAAATGCATTTTAAATTATTATTTCACTTGCGGCACGATTCGAATCCGTGACCTCCAGCGCTTTAATCGAGTGCCTTTGACCACTCAACCACAAGACCGACAAATTACTGTAAATATCAACTCAACATTTATTTTATTTATGGTTCTCAGGGTAAAGGGCCCATGACAACCTATTGGCTGATGAAACGCGAGGGTAGAGTGTCCAGAGGGTCTTCCCTGCAATGGAGCCCCAAAGAGGAGAAACCGGCCTACCTCAATAGACTTCATTCCAGAAAAATTAAAAAGACTACAGTGATGTACAACTCTGGTATTACTGGGTGAATACTACTCGAGACCATGGAGACCGGGCACCGTGTTCCGTGTAGTGTACCCATATTGAGACTGCCTTAGCCAACTGTTCGCTATAGTATAGTGTGTAGTAACACTTCAATGATACAATGATACAATTTGTGTAGTGCAACATGCAATAGTGCGGTAAAAATAAAATAAATGTGTTCAATTAATGAAAATTTATTTAGAAATATTTACAATTTTTAATGTTATAGATACACACTGTTGTCAAAAAACATTGTTTTTTTACAATCTCCCCTTCATCCTGAGTTCTCCCCTGCTTCAGAGTGGTTGATGATGAGTAACATAATAGTAGTAATGTAATAATCTCCTCAATGAAAACTTTCCTATTTACTTTAGTCTGAGATTATTTACATACCATACCATACCATACCATACCATATACAATCAATAATGGAATCATATTAAGGAACTCTGTTCACACCCCGGTTGGTGATCTAGAATAACAAGAGCGATCGACAGCTTCGTACTGTACTGCATACATGGCATCAACCATCAACCATCTCCCATTTGAATGAAGAAACAGTTAAGCGAACATGTCTTCTCTGTCGGCGAGCTGCGTCCCTCCGTCCTCCATGGAAGCGAAGTTCATGAAGTGCGCGGGCCTGTGGACCTCGTGATAGAACTCCCTGGGGTTCCCCAGCTGGACGGCGTACTTCATGTTAGGCTCGTGGCGCACGCCCATGAAGTTGTAGTTCCAGCTGCCCTGCGAGGGCACCATGAAGTAGCCCAGGAACCGGTCTGAGAGCAGCATCTGCACCTTCTCGTAGTGGCTGGGCAGGTAGCCCTTGGGATTGTTGCCCTTGTCTGTGTTGCGCGCACCCCACTCGAACCCGGACGGCGTCAGCTTGTACGCCGTCAGGGAGCACGAGCCCGGCGTGAAGGAGCACGTGATGATGATGGTCTTCTCTCCATCCCATGACGGATTGTCCGACATTATCTTGGCGTGGCTGCTGATATCCTGCGCACACCGCACCCACACATTCATTATTACAAATATTGCATTTCAAAAATAACTTCAATCTGTACATATTTATAGAGGTAAACTATTAAAACTGAATGAGTTCGAAATTCTGATTCAGTTCATATTTCATCCTTTTTATGGATGTTTCCAGTTGATGTATAACAGACGTGCGCCGTACCTGCGGCGTGAGCTGCGGCAGCTCGTTGGGCTGCGTGTGCATCCAGCCGAGGGGCTCCAGGTCGGCCAAGTGGGGATGCTGGGGCACGGTGCGCGGCAGGTGCACCGCCTGGTGGGTGCCCCACTGCGGGGGCACCACGGCCGCTCGCACCTCCCACACCTGGGGGTTGTCAGCCGGACTGCGCCCGTACAGATAACAGGCGATCTGTAAAGTATTACACACATATTCACGCTACAACGTTCCGTACGGCACTACTGGAAGAGTGCTGGATCTTGTATCGCCCTGGACCCCGGACCAATAACACTGTTCAGTATTGTAAGCCACGTCAAATGGTGCCATCCATGTTTCCTGACTACAACTGAACAACCAGGTTTTCAATCTCTCCTCCGACTGCTACACAGCATTTACATGTGCAATTGTACAGTATGTTACAGACCCAGTTGGATGGTGGTGTCATGGTGTCTCATGAGTAGTAAAAAGAAAAAGAAAATTGTTCTTGTCGTTCATTGGTGCTAATAAGTGCTGTTTAAACAAATAAATATAAATATTAAAATACTATACACCACACCACACCACACCACACCACACCACACCACAGTGGGTGTGGTATGTACTCGTATTACCTGAGCTCTCAAATCCGATATGGTGACAAACTTCTTGAGCAAATTCTTGGGTAAAATATAAGTGTAACCAGTTTCCTTGATATCATCCGAACTGACATAAATGTGATTAGTTCTCAGGTGAAGATTGGTGGCCGAAATGGCACGAACACGCCACTCCGTTTTTGAACTAGAACAAACATATCACACATTACACATTAGCCATGTTAGAGAACAACAACTAGTAGAGAAGTGAAGTGAGGTGAAGAAATGAGCGGAACTGACCTAAATGTTTGACTCTCGTAGTTGCTGGTGGTGCTGGTGATGATCTCGTCCCCGTGCTTGTTCACCGTCCTGGTGGTGGTGGCCGTCAGCTGGCTCTGCTCCTTACTCTGCTTCTCGATCTCGGCTATCTGCTGGCGCTGGGCGGACGGCGCCGATATCTCCATGCCCAGGATGATGTCGCGGATCTCCGACTGCGTGAGGGAGGCCACGTTCACGCTGCGAGCGCAGTTAGCGTCAGTGTCAGTGTTAGCCTAATCGGACAATGCTCTACGTGTTATTAAAATAAACACAATATTACTTACTTGTTCTTCTTTCCGTAGTCCGCCAGGATGAGATCTTTCAGCTGCACTTCCACTTTGATCCACTCTTCGTCAGAGAGCGACGGCCAGATATGGTGCGGCTCCGTGATGGTAGTCTTGTCGGGCTTCAGTAACACTTTGGTCCTCTCCGTGTTCACATGGAGCGCGCGCAAAATGAGAATCAAACGGGAGAACGCCTAACAAATATACATTCGTCACTATTCATTTATTTGATTCAACGGTCATTTCATTATCATTTATCCATGTATCAGCATGTGGATTAAAGGACGAGTAGAATTACCAGTACCAGTCAGTAACTTACAGTGTACGAGGAGATAGTCTTGAGCCAATCATCGTAGAGATTGAACAACACCATCTGAGGCTCCGTGGCCTTGAGGATGAGGTCACCAAACTTTTCCACCTTCAGGCAGGCCTGGAAGGGCAGCTGCAACTCCGAACCCTTGATCACAATGTTGGGGAAATCTAATAGATGGACCTGATGATAAACAGAATTGCAAGTTGTATTAGAATATCCAGCCTAGTCACACTGTGCTGTGCTGTACCCAACCCATACCCAACTATACAAATTAAAACATTTCTAAGCTGTACCTCGAGAGGATCCAACATTCCTTTTCTAGTTACGATAATTTGCTTGGGCTGTTCTTCAACCGGCAGCGATCTGATCAGAGCGGCTACTTCTTCGGCGGTCTTCCATTTGGCCAACTACAACAAGGCGAACCTCTATGAAACCCATCGCTCTTATAATTCTACGTTGCCGCGTGAATAAGCGAAGATAACTATATACATACTTGTCCCAAACGCTTCTGGCCGGCCCACACAGATGTGTGAATGATCTTGAGGAAGAGCTGTCCAGTTCTGGGGTTGAAGATAAATATCGCGCCGTTGATGGGTTTAGTAGTCAAATTGCCCTCAAATGTTTTGTGAATAGTAACTCTGTACACGTTCGTGTCATCCACGAACCTGTAAGTATACACACGTAATATAATATCATCTGACCGGCAAGGTGGCGTAGGAGGGTGAGGAGTGAGGGGTGAATACGGTATTATTACCAAATGATCTGATTGGAGAAGAGTTCCCCGTAGTTCTGGCTGGAGAGGTACGGCTCGGTGGGCTCGCTGCTGTACAGCTGCAGAGCCTTGCGTATCCTCTCCCTCAGCACGTACAGGGCGGGGTTGGCCTTCAGGATTTTGGCCATGGCTTGCTGGATCAGCGGCTTGCACCCGGGGAACCAGTTTCCGTACGCGCTGCAACACAACACACCGGAGGCAATTCAGGATCAGGATGAGCTCCCGGCGCACACAGACATGAGGCACCCGGTAAGAAAGAGAGCTCAGCGTACCTGTGGAGATTGTACGCTAAATCGATAGCGATGAGCAGCCCAGTAGGGGATGGGTATATAGACATGTTGTCAGTGGTGTAATCTAAGAATTTGGCGCGGGCGTAACGCTCCACATCGTGGGAATCGTAGTCTCCCCACCGCAGCTGGATGTCCATCCAATACTTCTGAGTGGTGGTGTTGTCCATCGTGTCTCTGAAATGAGTAGTAATAAGGACGGGCACACGGCACGCGGGTATAGCATAACACGGAGCGCCAGCCCACTCACTTGGTGTCCGCCAGCAGGGATGGCCGCGAGACGTTCCACTTGTAGGCGGAGAAGAGTAGAATATCTGCGCAGGACGAATTCATTTTGTAAGACTTCCTGGGATGGATGGTCTCTTTCTGAACAGTTTCTATTTCCAAGGCGTCTAGTTCTTGATCGAACACCTGAGGTTCCATAAAACATCGCATTACAATAATAGAGCATCGCTTAATATCGAATAATACAAATATATATTTAAATATATCACATCACCTGACATAAATCCATGACTATTGACTCGTGGACCTTCTGCCACAAGTGGGCTCTGAAGATTTGAATGAGTGAAATTTTTAAGGTGGGAATTTTACCATGCATGAATATTCCGGTGAGGTCCAGTTGTACCTGAAATAAAATAATATTGCGTACAAGTGTTGCATCTGGCGACACGGCACCAGCACCGGCGGCGCGAGCGCGAGCGCGGCGCAAGCGTATTCACCTGGAACCCGACGTACACGTTGGCTCTGTTGATGGTGGGCGACCACCACAGGGTGAACCTTCTGTTTGGAATCTGATTCAAACCGGAACGCTGAGCGTTGGTCAGCTTCTTGTACTTCATGGACTCCTCGAATCCTGATGCCTTCTCCCTGCAAGTGGAGGATCTACATTGCGCAACTGAACATTCCTCCGTCAACTCCGTGTTTACAAAGATTATCAAATCATCACGCATACGCATACTCCCGTAGCGAGAACAGTACGGGGAAACTTTCCCCAGATTGTGCGACCTCACCTCGATCAATCATACTTTACCATTAGAATAGAATGTACATATTTATTCGTCAAAATTCATTAAAACAGACATTAATGGAAGACATCAATCGACATTAGAGAAGAAACAAAAATAGAATTAAACACGTGCGAAATTTAAATCAGTCTCGTAAATGATTGATCAAGGCGTTATACAAGATATATGGTAGAGTACGCTACCCAATGATATAATAGTACTCACCAGAAGAGACCTTCCCAGGTGGGGAAGTATGTCCCCTTGAAGAGAGTGTGCTCCAGGATGCCCTCCACTCCGCCCAGAGCCTGGATCATATCTGTTCTGTAGTTGTTTAAGTTCCACAGCTTGCCGTCGTGGCGCTGATGTGTCCACCAGAAGGGGTTTTGCTTCAATACCTGGTGAATGTCAATTATAATATAATGAAACCGATAAAAGAGTGAAATATTCAATTCATTTATGTTCTTTTATACGTATAAAAGAACATAAACTTTGCCTCAACAATAATAATTACTCAGAATTTGCAAACCACTTATAGAAGAACATACCTTCAATGATATAAATACTGAATACCTACACATTGCCAACACATACATACAAACAACACTCTACGAGACTTTAAAAATACATCAAAATGTAAATTCAACAAATAATTTAATAAATAAAATAATTAACCCAACTAATTTAAATATAGTAAAAAAATCAGTTTTTAAAGAATAATGACTGACTCCTGTTGGCTGACTGAAGAAACGCTTCCAGCTCAATATAAAATATAAGTGGTATATCGACAAAAAAATAAATATATTAATATTAATTTGTAAAAATGGATTACCACAAAAATACACCAGAAAAATAAAAGATATAATTTACATATTTTTATTTCCTATTGTAATAATTGTATGTAATTATATTGATTTTTGTATTATTGCCCGCTTTAACACAAGATCTGTGATCTCAGTGAAGCGAGGAAATATCATTTTTTTTACTTTCAATATTATTTGTATAGAAAGTAAAAATTAAAAAAATAGCAAATGTCGATATATCATAAAGTGTGATTCCGCCAGTTGTGTCAGCGACACTGTCAGTGTCAGTGACGGTGATGGTGACATTTCCTCACCTGATACTGTTTAAATTCTGTTCTGATCCTCCACCCTTTATCATAGGCCAGCGTGTGACGATCTTTCTGGAAAAGGGTGTTGATTCGAGGGATTCCCCGATCCCACGAGTCTTCCAGATCCTCCAGCGTCAGGCGTCTGTCCAAGGCGAGAAAGGAAATATGAATGATCAATCCTCGGGAGTACGGTATGTAATACAATGGAAGGCCGTTCCGAGCGTTGAGACACACCTGTTCTGAGCGTTGGCCTCCTGCCTCTTGAGGGCGTACTCGGCCCAGACCCTTTGGGAGTCGATGAACTCGGATTCCCAGGGCTGCACGTAGCGGTACAGATTGGGGATCAGCTGGTCCTCGTCGTGCGACATGCCGGAACGGAAATGCGTAATGCCCACATCCGTCTGCTTGGACCAGCGGAGATCGGACTGCCGACGAGAAATATCCGGTTACATCGGCGTGTACTCTATAGTACAGTATAGAGAATAGTAGCGCTCCGAGCGAGACTGACCTGCGGGATCAGCACGTGTCCCATGGAGAGCATGCCCAGCCCGCCCAGCTCCTTGGGGGTGTAGAACACCACGGGGGGGAACCTGGAGGGCATCTTGGAGTTGAGCCCGATCTTGATACGTGTTTGGATCTTGTTCTCGCACTTCACCAGGAGGTCCAGCAGCTCCTGAGTGTTGACAACGGCCTCACGGAAGTACGTCATCAAACCTGGAGATTAATCCCATACTCGATAATGCTCATGCTCATACACTATTACTCTTCATATATCACATCTGACATCTGCCGGCACAAGAGATGAAGTATACTATTATTATGAGCTAAATACCAATAAGTGCAGTATTCCACTTGTTCACGATTTTGGTGAAAGTTGTAGATCCCGACGCCATGAGGATCTGTCGCACTCGGTTGTGGAAACGATTGAGGCTCTCATCGTCCACGCGGAGGAAGCATTGAGCTGTTCGCTCTTTAGTTATCTCGTTCTGAAGATTCCAGACTCCGTCTCGGTGAGTGAACTCTTCGTGGCTGGTCCGGCACTGCAACAATGGGTGATGGCGAGTGTGATGGTATGATAGTGCACACCTAACTGCCGAATGGTTCTTACTGCGACCGAGTTACAAGTGTCCTCAAGTAGTTACCTTTGGTAAAATCCTGCACTCGAATCCTCCCATATTGAATAAAAGGTTGGGATTATCTTTGGAGTAAACCGACACGAAGCTTCCTTCCCATTGAACGGTAGTGGTGGACCTGGGTAACCTATTCTTGATGTCCCAGAAGACGGCGCGCCCGCTGTGGACCGATACAATTGCACGTTGTAGTCGTATATGATAAGATATGATCTCCTGACAGAAGGGTAAGCGGTAGAGTACTGCACTTACAGATTGACATCATGTTTCATAAGCCTCATCCTCGCATCTCTGGGCCAGCACTTCTTGTTGTTATATCCCACAATGTTCTCATTGTTGGGATCGGGATGCTCCGTGAGATACCTCTGAATCAAATCCCTGGCTTCTTCCGCCGTGAACCTAGAATGCGACGCATCAAACAATATTCTCAGTGTGCCTAGATAAGTATCTAGCTATCTAGCGTAGAGATCCCTCCACCCACCTGAAGTAAATGTGTATCCTATCGACGTATCTGCAATAGAGGCGGATGGGGTGCGCTATCTCCGCGGGCACGTCCTGGAAGGTGAGGAAGTCGTTGGGCAGCTGCGGGGGCCCGGCCATCTCGCTGGCCCTCTGCAGGCCCAGCACCAGCAGATCCAGCACCAGCCCGTAGTACTGCACGATGAACGAGGCAAACTGCAGGCCTCTGATGATGCCGTAACTGTTTGTGTGATTCATATCCTAAAAGGGTGGCATATACACATACATATATATAAAGAAGGAGACGGAGAGGAATATGATACGATACAATATACTGTAGTATCAGTATCGGTATCAGTATGATACAACCCGACCGACCGACCGACCCACCTTATAGTTAATAACGACATTGTTCTTGGCCGTCATGTAATCGGCAATGTTGTGGTCCACAATCAGCCTTAGCAATCTGTTGAGCAGGGTCAAATCAATTTTCTCATAAAGCTTCTCAAACCGGGACTCCAGCAGGACGTTGCACTCCCCATCGCCCACTTCCCACACGTCTTGGAGGTTGTTGATACCTGCCAAATTGGGTGTAGCGTTAATACAATATAATACATTACAACGCTGAGTAACCAGTGTGCCAGGCAGTGACAGGTGACAACAGTACAATACTCAGAATGATTAGTCGCACTCACATTGCTATATTACCATTACCATTACCATAACCATAACCATTATATACAGATTGCTTTAAACTGAAAGAAAGAGTTTTCACTTTGTAATATATCACTTTTATTGAAAGAGTTGTTGACACGTTTCGGTTTTAATCAAACCATTTTCAAGCACTAACTGAGGTTGTATCTGTCTTGTTAGTTCTAAGGTATACTTCGGCTGTAAGTTACAGTGTGGCAGGGCAGGGGACATCCCATCAGGCCAGTAATAGCATCAAGAAATTCACCAAATTAGAATATAGCAAAAAAATTAATTATTTAATTTGTATATTTTTTCATCAGTCAGGATCTTATGATCCTGACTGATGAAAAAATATACAAACCATCTTATACAATAAAAAACAGCCTAGAAACTGATAAACGAAATACGGGATATAAAATTAACAAATAATATCAAATTAATTTCTCTAGATGCATTTAACCTTTTTACCAATGTACCGATAGATGAAAGTGTAATAATTATTAGAGACTTACTTCATAAATCCAACTTACCCGAAGAATATGTAAAGGAGATGCTTGTACTTATAAATGTTTGCCTATACCAACATTATTTTAAATTTAACAATACATATAAACAAATAGATGGATTACCAATGGGTAACTGGATAACTGGGTAACCCACTTTCACCTATAGTTGCAGACATATTCATGAATAATCTAGAAAACAACATTTTTAAATCCAAGCAT
>JAPMAF010000900.1:0-12463 GCA_026537445.1 Silvatares holzenthali
TTTTTCAAATTGTTATCTTTTACTCCGGCGGGATTCGAACCGCGATGCCCAACGCTACTCTAGAGTCTTAGTCTTAAACACTCGACCACGAGGCCAACATAATACGACATAGTTGCAATCATGGTACACCGCATCGAATAACTTGTGTTCATTGGCATTGAAACTTTGCATTTAATTTGAGTAGTTGGTAAAAGTGAAGTAAAACTATTATCATTTAATATGAACCAGTGTAGTTAGGCGCATTATTCTATTGGCGGTTTTCAATAGCCAATCAGCGCACAAGATAAGTGATAATTTGAGAATTTTAATTAGCGATGCGAGTATTCACTCGCTCCTGAGCCGGACGGGAGTTCGCGGCTGTCGGGCTCCCATATTACGTAATCCATCGTCATCCGCCGCCGTATCATGCATGCAAATGGAAGAAGATGGGATTAAGAAAGCCTCATTAGAATTCTGTCGACTAGTTTTGAGACTAATATATTACTTTATATTCCGCTTCTTAGAGGTATGTTGCCCAAGAAGTGTGCTGCTACATTAAAAGCGATCATTTGGGAAATTAAATAGTTTTCTTCGCATCCAGTATATTATTACTAGATTATCTAAGAATCTTAGAATGTTATTTCATTATATATTTACGTCATTATCGTGCATAGAGTCTTCAAACTGACTCAAGTCCCAGATTTATTAATAAGATTTTAAGTCGTGTATGGGATTGTCTACTACTAGCAATTCAGGTATGCACCGAATGCCTTATAACATACATGTCAATTAACAGGATTGGTGATTGGTGCACAATAGATATTGTCTTCATCAACATTCATAAAAGTCCTCATGCATACGATCGTAATAGAGTACAAACAGAGCCATCGATTAGAATTTGGTTAATCGGTTCATGCCACGAATTCCTTGGGTCCCTCTGTCGTATATCTTCTACATTCGCATCCTAAATTTCCCGTATCAATCTCTCGGTATCTATTAGTTCAATATGCTCAAAACAAATTTCTTTTTATTTTATCAATAACGCTCGTACCCGCTCCACACTCTTTCCTTATATCTGAATTCATTATAAAGATCTTATCTCAACGGCATTTATTCTACTTTTGTTCCTTCTCTAACATGTCCACGCTTCACTTTCGTACATCGACATTGACCTCAATACTCCGTTATGCACTGTCATTCCACCACTTTCGGATAGCTTTTTGTAATTTATAATAATGGCACATATAAAAATAACATAGCTATATATTACGTAACGAGATAAGTGTGCCTATTAATAAGATAATAAGAGTACCTATTGATAAGATAATAAGAGTACCTAATAATAAGATAATATAAGTACCTAGAGTATCGTTACAAGCTTTCGAGTGAGAGCATGACGGTTGGCTTCGACTTATGACGACTCGAGTAGCTTCGAGCTTGCAAACGAGTGTTATTCAAGCAAATGTAATTATGTGTCAAAAGATTGTAGATAGTAGTATGCGTATTTCCATACAATCCCATGTACCTTCAGACGCATGTCACACTTTCGATTAATCTTTATTTTTTATATTTATCTATAGATTGTCGACTATTGACAAATTTGTTTGTTTTTTACTGTATATTACACATGAGGCACCAAGGCACATTCAGTGCAATTTCGCATGGAAATGCTGTGTAGTAGTCGGAAAAGAGATTGAAAACCTGGTTACTCAGTTCTAGTCACGAAATATGGAAAATTTAATTTTACGTGGCTTACAATACTGAACGATGATATTGTTCCAGGGCGACACAAGATCCACCACTCATTCCCAGTCCAGAGTGAATATATATTGTTAAATGCGTTTTTTGCGTTTTCGTTTTATTTTAATATTAAACACACATGTTTTTTAAATCTGAATCAAAAAATGCATTTTTAAATTGTCATTTAATTTCACTCCGGCGGGCTTCAAACCCGCGACTTCCATCGTTCCTCTTGAGAAAGTCTGATATTTCCGAAAAATGTGGTGTATATAAACTTAAATGCAATGACTAACATTTGTTACATAAGAATGACCACGCGAAAATTTAAAAAATGTGTAAAAAACTTAAACTTTGCCTCAACAATAAAAATTACTAAGAAATTGAGGACCACTTAATAGAAGAAGGGATACTAATACTGGATATTTACACATTACCAATACATATGTACAAATAACACTACGAAACTTAAGAATTACATAAAAATGTAAATTCGGCGAATAATTTAATAAATAAAATAATTAACCTATTCGATTTAAATCTGTTAGAAAAAATAGTAAATGACTGTCGGCCTCGTAGACGAGTGGTTAAAGACGCTTGACTAAAGCATTGGAGGAATGCTGGAGGTCGCTGGTTTGAATTCCACCGAATTAAAAAAAATATGTATATTAAAATACATTTAGAAAAAAATTAAAAAATGCATTTAAAAATTCTAACTAACTCTGGGCTGGAAAAGAGTGGTAGATCTTGTATCACCCTGGAGCAATACCACCGTTCAGCATTGTGAGCTACGTGAAATGGATTTATCCATGTTTTGTGAGTAGAACTAAATAACCAGGTTATCAATTTCTCCTCTAACTGCTACACAGCACTTACATGTGCAATCGTACAGTATGTTACAGAGGGATGGTGATGTCATAGTGTCTCATGTGAAGAATACGATAAAAAAAAATACACTGTCAAAATAAGTACAAAGAACAATTACATCCTGAAGATTAGAGCAAAACGCGTCGAACTCAGTTAAAAAATATTAGTGGCATATTGACAAATAGAACGTATTAATATTAATTTGTGAAATATACTACCATAAAAATAAATTATACATGATGTATCTAATTTAATTGATGTGGTTTCTGGAAGCATTTCCGAGAGATTTCAAATCAAATAACCTAAAGTATTTTGAGAAGATCGAGACATAGTAAAGTTATTACATAACCTTGTATTAATTATTAAATTTTGAATATTTTGGTAGTACCGTTTTAGATTTGTTAGTTTGTTACTTTGACGATCATTGGGCTGTTAAACATTATGTGCCTCATAATTTTTCAAAATTACATTTCAAATTGAGTTACGCATAGTTTTCTAAACACTCCATTACTTTAGGATAATGAAGACCTTTCAAGAGCGAATTCTCAAACAGAGTAGCGTCGAATGTATGATTCAATGTCAATCTATGTTAAGACTAGTATTTCATAATATCTCTAGAGTGACTAAAATGTCTAATGCCAAGCATTTTTGTTGAATTTCTCTATTTCAATTTATTATTGAATAGTTATCATAAAAAATATCATAATGATGTTGAAATCAATCGAGATTTTCCCCGCAAGGCAATAAATATAATAAAATAACCAAGAAGCTTTTACTAGTGAGACATATAAATAAATTTGACTCACATCGGTTCTATTATTTATCTTCTACTCATGTGAAAGTCGATCAAAAATTAATACCTCCTATAAGCACATGTCCTATTATATAAAGTACTAGTAATCATAAATATTATGTTAAGAAAGATTAGGTTGAGATAGAATGTAGAGCATTTTATTTATTTATTGGAAGATTTATATAGCGCTGTTTCGTGATTAAAATCACTCTAAGAGAGCATATGAGAGCTTTCAAGAGAGCATATGAGAGCTTTCAAGAGAGCATATGAGATATATGTGAGATGGACTCTCTTCTTGTACACAAAGCAAGATTGGAATATAACGCTTTAATTAAAGGATATTGTTTAAGGAGTATTACTTTTATCGGTCTTTTAGTCGAGTGGTTAAGAGACTTGGACAAGAAGTCGAGGGTTCGAATAAACAAAAAAGATATTTTTCATTTCAGATTTTAAAAATATGTGTATAAAATATATTCAAAAAAATAAAACCTCAAAAGATGCATTTACAAATGTATATTCTCTCTTGACTGGAAAAGACTGGTAGATCTTGGTAGATACCACCTAGGAACAATACCACCGTTCAGTATTTTACGCCACATGAAATGGATTTATCTATGTTTCGTGACTAGAACTGAATAACCAGGTTTTCTTACTCTTCTCCTACTGCTATTCAGCGTTTTGCATGTGCAATTGCAATGAATGTTACAGACCCAGATGGAGAGTGGTATAGTGGTGTCTCATGTGTAATAACACAAAAAAAATGAAAACAGCAAAATATTATGTTCAAATATGAGCAATTAATTATTTAAACAACTATTGAAACTAAATAATATTAATTTAATAGACTTGATATTACAAAATCAACTTGATGAATACACTGGGTTCAGAAATGGGTGCATTAAAATACGTTTTCATATTCAGCATATGAAGACCATGACTATATTACACCTTGGTCAAGTAAACCTAGGGAACCTAAATACAGTCTGCTAAGAGGGTTCTCAAAAAAGATTATGAGGTGACAAAGAAACCATTTTAATACGAAATCCTGCCTCGAATTTCAGTCCTAAGACTATTTCAGGATTAATAGAACCTTATTTTGTCGGAGCCACTTTCCGTTGTATCTTTTTTGTATTTCTTTAAGATTATATTTTCAAACAATGTGGGAAACTTTGTTGTACAATATTCTCTGATCGACTATTTTCTTACTCCGGCAAGTTTATGTTCGATGTTTTATTTTAAGGCTATTGCACACAAAATACAATATGTTTAAAGTAAATGCGTAATTTTCAACCACCACAATGGCTAATTATTTGTAGATAGAAGGTTGCTCAAAATTGTGCATTAACACACACTTATCGTACTTTCATATATTTGCTAGTAGTTTTAAAACAAATGCGAAATACCAAATGCACAAAGTTTTAGTGCTTACTAAAGAGGATAATTAATTTTATCGTAAAGAGGATCGCCCTGTTTACTGCGATTTATAGAAATATACAAATTCAGCGCCAAATTTATAAACGAATATCGCAATTTTCTGATAAATAGATATCATCGGGGAAGAAAAATATGTCAGGAATTATGTCTTAACTCAGGCTAAAAGCTTTAATATAATATTTATGGACATTAAATAATATAATACGATAATATCTTTAAATTTCTCTCGAGTGTGAAATAAATGCCAGAAGGAAAACTCTTTAGTTGTGTCGCTATGTAATTGAATCTTATTATGCCGCACAACTGTTTATCGCCAAAAGAAAGTTTAACTACTGTAAGGATTGAATACTGCTAAAATAATTAAAAAAGCATCTAATATCTAAGATATAAAACAATAAATATTTATTAATTTTTTATATTTTCTTGGTCTTTGACCACACAATATATATATGTTTAAATAATTAATTATTATTAGTTTCAGCATACAAACAAGGTATGACCACAAAATCATAGCTTGCGTATAAGCTGTAATTAGTAAGAAATGATTATATATAAAAAAAATTGTATTTTGTGATTAAAGACCAAGAAAATCATTAAAAGTAAATAGATTAAAAATAGACCAAAAAGTGACTTTTCAAATAGGTCTTTTCAAACTTGATTAGATGGGCATTACTCTCAAATTGTCAAAAAATATTTTATGAAATCAAAACGTGAAGTTTAAGAGGTTTTATAAGCAATTATAGTCATAAATGAAGAAGTTTTTTTTGTAACAATGGTTAGCTATTTTTTTTTAATTGTTCATATAGTGAAAGCAACAACTATACCATGTACATACGTATTAGGATGTATTTGTAGGTTAAGATAATGAGAACATGCAGATAATAATGAAGCGTTGTTTTTACTTCTTTGCAGGTGTCTAGGGGACAGTTGAAGGGTGTCTCCTCGTATCCTCGTACCGAACGCCCACTCTCTTCCGTCTGTCCGATCCGAGGGGGATGTGTCTGTACCAGTATACATGATCCTGCTGAGTAATGATAAATGAATGGATGTCTACATTCTCACATGCTCGAGCTAGAAGAGATGAATGGTTCGTATTACAACATTTTTATAACATTATTTTTGTTAAAAAAATAACCATATCCTTTTCGTTGTTCGCTATGTGGTTGAAGCGGGCGATCGATGTATTAGATGATCCACAAACAATTTTCTATCGTTAAGAATAATTCTGAGCTTAGTGGAGGGTGACTGAGATAAAGAACCCAATAGAATCTTTTTCAGATTTTTCCATCTCTCGGTTAATACTTCCGTCATCCTTTTATTCCATACAATCTGTTCACTGAAGTCTTACACTCTGAGGTACTCGTATATCATCAGAAATTGAAGGATACATATTGCTCAGAGAAAACATTCGTTTCCTAAGATGAAAAGGTTTAATTATTTCATATAATTTTGAAAGAACACATTAAATTACAATAGTTTTCAGGGCATCGAACAGAAACTACACCGGGAACTGAAAAAATAAAAAGTGTTTTTGTTGGGACGAAAACCGGAACAGAATAAAAAAACGGTTGATTTCGGTTCTTTCTCTTTACTTTAGTTGTCGTTTTTTCCTCATATGTGGAATTTTGTATGATCTATTCAGCAACTCGTCCCACGCGAAAGAGAAAATTGTTGAGAGATAGCGTTTGTCTTCCTCGCGCCGATCTGAAACTTTCATCTTCAGATGAATGTGACCTTGTCGTACTAGTACTTCATTTATCTAGTGACGTTGCAACCATTGGCAGAGCTGCTGTCCTTTGTTAGGAAGAGAAGTGTTCACTACCACAGATCACGTCATACAATAGTACTGCATGCGACGTTTTTCAGTACATGTGATTTTCAGTACGGAAGATTAATAAATCTTTAAATGAACATCTTATTCGGCACAGTGTATATTGATAATGCTGGTGTTTCACGCTACCAAGAATACACCGGTACTTCATGGAGTTGTGTTGCGTGATATATTGTTTCATAATTTCAAATGAAATACGAACATTTTGTATAGAATATCGAAATAATATTGTGGTTTGCGATTCTAAAAATGTAACTATGTACATATATACGAACTTCACAACGCTCTAACCTTGTGGTAAATTGTTTTAAATGGGAAATACTCTCAACAAAAAAAACATTTTATTCCTCACACGTATTTGAAAAATGTTTAAAGGTTTTTCCAATACAAAAGGGAAGTAGAGTAAAATAAAGCGAAGTGGGCATCGCACACTGAGGCTCGTTTAGTTCCAGCAATAATCCTTGAACCTATTGAAACCGAGTGCGAAAAGGGTGATGTAAATGGAAAGATACTCTGACCAGTTATGTAAATTAAGGAAACGTAATGGATTTGGCTATATCAGTAAACAATTTATTATCAACGATGAAAGCAATTTCTAATATTATAAACCTCCAAAAAACAATGACAAATTATCAATTCAAATTGTATAAGTGTCCCTTGGAATAAATCCGAATACACATACAAGAATATTGAATATTTATGAGTTCGGAAACCCTTTTTAAAATTAACAGTAATAAATCGCAGAGAGAAAGATTTACGTTTTTGAACAAATCGAAAAAGATGACAGCGAGTTATAAAACTATTACAAGACTTTAATAAATTTTCACCACATCGTTCGGAGAGAATGGAATGTGTTTTATTTCTGGCAAAATGCGAGGCTAATTTAATAATCAATATCTTGTAAGGTCAACAACACTGATGCTTTAAAACGTGCGAAAGCGGGAATCATACTTTCGATACTGAAGCAGAGTAATACGTTAGTTGGGTGGTGTTTAGGGTGTACCCAAAATAGTTTTACATTTTGGAAGAAGGTTTTTAGTATAAAAGACATTTGAATCTTTACCTTTAGGATTAGTGAAGAATGAGAGCAGAATAAATACATACAATACAAATAAAATCATTGAGAAACTATGACAATAGATTGTTATAATAGCATAATAAATGAATGCAAGTCAATCGTCAACAGAATTTTCACCTGTAAACTGCTAATAGTGGATCTAGGAAATTTAACAACAAGAATCGCTTATCTTTCTAGTAAATGTAAAGTCCCAACTTAAAATGTAGGAAACAAGAAGTGTTGGCAGCATATAAATAAGTGGCGACCTGGTCTGTGCATGTAACAGGAAAATGTAGGTATAAGTATATTAAAAATCATTTATATGCATAATTATAGAAAAATCTGACAAAATCTGAATAAAATAGGTTTTCTGTAGTAGTATTTAAAGACACGTTAAATTACAAATAGAATATAAACACATAACCCTTTCTATTTCTTTGAAAACGGAATTCAATATCAAAGATAAACATCGCATGTAGAATCTTTGCGTTATTCGAGAAGGTTGATTGTATGTAAACAACTTGTCACTGCGGAAACCCAAATGTTCAATTTGATTCCCACTGAGAGCTTTTCAAATTCCCATATTTTTGTAATAAATTATTTTGTTCATAGTACTGAGTGTTTGTTTAATGTATCAATAATACATACAATAGAATAATAGAGGGTAAGTACAAATTATAGTGTGTAATATAATTAGTAAGGGTTACACGGGTTCGTCTCCAATTACAGGTTCTGTTAGAAAAAAGTTTGGTTTTTATGCTGTATTCTAGTACTATGAATTTTAATGAGATTTGACATTATAATTAATGGTTTCGGTATTGGCTTTGTAATAATTCTTATCTGTTTTCGTTTTCGGAGATAAATCGTTAGGTAAGCATATATATTAAAACATATTCTACGTTCAGAGTGATGAATATTTCATTTGTACAGGATGAATTATAGATATGATTGGTAAAACACTTAAATTACTAAATGACTAAACTGAAACTAAATGTTTCATTAATTATAGAGTGAGTAGTAACAACATTATTAAAAGATATTAATTGTTACATGATATAAATTAAATAAAGTTTCCAGCAATTTCGAAACACTAAATATTACACGAAAATTTAAATTATCGAATGAAGCTGACAAGAAAATAATTCGTATTTAAATAAAACGACAAATATTGGCGATCAGCAACAACATCTGACTCAGAATAAGAAGTAATAAGAATAACTCCGGAGGGAAACGAAAAGAAACCTACCTCATTAGAAAATTCATAGCCTTTGAAGTTGAACGCTATGTCAATTATTTTTTAAGCCCATCTACTTCAACTATGAGATATAGGTTTCAACATAACTTTTCCACTAGGTGTCGGGTAATTTCTTGATGCCATTCATTTCTCATGATAGTGGGTCCAAGTCTGTGCATGCCATATAGTCTTTGTAATCTCTCGCTGCTCCATGATCTTCATCACAAAACAATCTTACTTGATCTATTTTTTGGTCACCTTATCTCCACTTCAGACAGATATTTTTTTTCAAATATACTTGCCACTGTTGTCATATTAGAAATGTACTTATTTCTCTTTGTTTTTTTATGTTCTTTTAATTATAACATGTTCTATTCCTCGCTGTGTTACTAGCAATTTATGCCAGGATTGCTTGACCAGCCTTTGTACACCAAGTGAAGTCTTGAGACTTTTAGAATAAAACAATTTTGTTTCGAAAAGTAGGGTTTAACTTTCCAAAAGCCACCCAGCCGAGATTTATTCCTTGGTAAGTCTTTGTGGATTTACCGAAACAAGAGTTCGTAGTCAAGATAGATATATTTCTTTTTATCGGTAAAACTCATTCATAATTTTTAAAGAATCTATAAAACATACATATATACATAACATAACTTCAAATTTTGAAAAGAGTAAGCAAAAACAATGGGACGCCACCTATCTTTATTTTTACTTGCCATTTATATATATTGTCATACATGCACGGTGAATGTTGAGTTGTGATGTCTTCTGACATAATTTTCATTATGAAGTTGAGAAAAATATTATTGTAAAATTTTCCTAGGCTTTCCCTGTATTTCTCACAATGAAATTTACACTGTTGATCTATTTTACTAATCTGACATTCGCCATTCTAGATAAAACTATCTCGAATATCCAGCTATCATTCTGTCTATGATTTTCAATTTTAATAAGCATTGTTTTCTTTCATTTCTGATCCAATCCTATCACTGAGTATTTTTCATTATGTTCTGCTTATCGATCACATCTCCACAGATTTTTTCCCTGCATCCATCCTTTATCTGTCAAGTCCACATTTTGCTGTCATATAGTAAAGTAGGAGGCCAAGACTACATTATATATAGCCAGTGGCGATTTCTAAGTGAGAGATTGCACTTATTGTCTGTCCTATTAATATCATGAATCTACGAATTAGTCGGTTATATTAAAAAAATAAACCTACTAGTTCGAATCTGTTTAAAATATTCCCAATTGTTAAAAAGTAAAAATTACTGACTCCCACTCTCTACTCTGTCAGAATAACATATAAAGCACAGAAAACCAAACGGTACAATCAGTTCCTGAAGATGCCCAGTTAAAGCGAAACGCGTCGAACTCCGTTAAAATTCTAGTGGTATAGTGACAAAAACAAACATTTTAATATTAATTTGTTGAAAAAAATATTAATAACGGCATGAGCATGGGAACTTTAAATGCGAAAAAAAAAACAAAAGGATAAGGCTAAAATAAAAGTGTTCGCGAGAGCGCGTTACTTAATTGAAACCCTGAAAGAAGAGAATGGTAGGGAACCACCCACAAAATAAACATTGCTATTCCAGAACATTATTAGGTTGAATAAACTCAATTGTAACCCGCCCAAGAGTGATAATAAAACAAGTAGACATTCTGATAAAACAAAGTTTCTTCCTTTTTCTCGTTACGTAACACAAGTTTTGCGGAAAGCTGTGCCTGTAGCGATCGTTTTCTTTCATTTTATATAAGAGATTTCATCTCTTTCTATGTTTTATTTCCCGGGAACGGCTTTTTACCTTGTTGTGTATACATGTGCGTGTGACTGTTACATAATTCTCAACAAACAAAGACAGGTATGAAGGAGGACGTTTAGGTGTATATGGTGTGATATATACGATATATACATATGGTGCGATATATACGATATATACATATGTATATATGTGCTTGAAAAGTCTATATCCGCACAAAGGCCAGATGTCGCTGTCTCTCTGGAGGGTGAGAAGTATAAGATGGTATACGAGAATATGTACGAGTATATTATGGGAACAGGACTTTTATCTGAACATTACACCATTCTGGCTGGGACAAATTATTAAGGATTTTTCATGGGCACTTTTAATCCCAACTTTAATTAAACTTAAATAATTGATCATTTTTTATACGAGTATATAAATGTAGCTGCCTTCGTTCCCAGTCAATTCAAAATTAATATTATATGGTGGGAATGTATAAAATATTCGATATTGAAAAATAATAATACAATACAACATTACCCCGTTTACCCGAAGGGGTAGGTAGAGAAAATCGTGCTTCATACAACTCTATCCTGGCATACATCTTTTGCCTCATTCACATTCATACATCTATTCATGTATACTCTGCGATTATAACGACTATGAATAGAGCCATCGGTTAGAATTTGGTCAATCCGTTCATGCCATGATTTTCTTGAGTGGCCCCTATGTTGCATGTCTTACAAGTTTGCATCGTATATTTTCCGTACTTACTCCTTTTGATATTGAATATTACATTTATAATCTATTTAGTTGCATTAATACAATATAAAAACATGACTACATACATTAGAACATTGATGCAACAAGGAAGATATATTAATTTAAAGTTTAGCATAGCGTTTATTTAATTTTGACATAAATTTAAGGTGATTATTAATAGAGCATTTAACAAAAACAAGTATTCAATAAATTTGATAGATAATTATAATATTTGAACCCTTATTTAATCAAATGATTTATTCTACTTTATGACATGTCTCAATTATCACCAAACAAGCGAAATAAAAACCATTGAATTAATTTCATTTGATTGAAGATGAGCAATTTAATAGGATTGAAATTAAGAAGATTGAAATCTTTGGGTAATTTAACAGATTATTTCATTACTCCAGGAAGCTCCATTATAGAATGAAATGGGTAAATCGAAGAAAATTAAAATAAACAATTCGTTATCGCTAACTTGAAAGTGTCCTTTGTTGTACTCGTAGTCAAATCAGATTACTAAATAAATCTGCTTTATGTTATAAATTGCCTCTAAAATAATCTCATTGTTTCCCGAGAGCATTGGGAACTTAATTAAAAAGTAAATAATGATTGCTTTCCAAGTGGCAACGGTGCACGATAGACCTTTTGCGATGAAACAAAACTGGAAAAGTCTTTGAATTAAGCCTGGGCCATTCATCGACTTCTAAACAGTATTCCGCGTCGGAACATCACCTACATTTTCTTATACTACTCGTATATACTGTACAGCTTACACTGGGATGCTGATACTGATACACCGCTGAAGGGATTTCTTTTTCATTTAAGTTCCTTTTAATGGTTTTATTAAACATTAAAGGTTTACCGATGTTTGAAGAGAGTATGCTCGAATTTCTTGAGGATAACTAACTATTAATTCAATTTAAAGTACGACACATATTTTAAACTGTTTTGAATTCCACTATAGATAGCTGTTGGTTCATTTATGGTCATCCATTTTAGTGACACATCCCGCCTAATA
>JAPMAF010000901.1:0-12463 GCA_026537445.1 Silvatares holzenthali
CACATTCATACATCTCATCATGAACACATTACATTGCCTTTGTTAAGGAGTTGAGAAACATGCTCCTGCGAGTTTTTTTTATCTTCCTCGCACTGCTCTTCTATTTAGATTAGCACTATAGATCTGTTTTACTAGTCTTACATTTGCTATTTTTTCTACATGTTCAAACCATTTTAAACGTCGTCCATGATCTTTGTTATTTTCATTTTTTATCCTATCATTTATTATAATAGCAAATAGTATTTTAATGTGGAAATTTCCATATAATATCCTTGCACCGTTTTTCGGGAAAAAAAAATTATAAGGTATGCTTGTTGATATGCAAGTTCATGTATGACTCGATGTCACTATATCTTAAGGAGTTGTGTGTTCCTCTAATCGATCGGCAATGTACTCTCAGATCAGCGTCCTCTACCGTTATAAAATATGTGACGAAGCCAAAAAGTGGCCACCTGGCCTGAAGCCGTGGAATGCTCCCCTAGAATTAATGCAAACCTTTCGTCTAAGATGATTTTAGGAAGTTGAATTAAACACATGTTTTTAAAGAATCATTCATTTAAGAGTAAAAAAAACAGTATTCTTGAGATGATTTTCTTACAAAACTGCACCACATAAAATGAACCATGTTATTAATATCTTTTAAAAATTATCAAGTTTTTTGTTATAATTTTACTAACTTTTCCCCTTGTAGTTTCCCATTCGTATGAAATATTAAACGATTCAAAGGAATACTTAACGTTGTATATTTTTGTGTGTTGAATAAACAGTCTGATTTTCAGATTGAGAATCGTTTCCAGGCCAAAGTAGTTTTAAATACATAATGACCGGCTGTATTTTTAGATTGCTAACTAGAGAGAAATCATTCACATATTGGTTTACTGCCTATGACGTCTAAAGTGTAAATTGCAGCTGCATTAATCTCGTTGGTATGGGTGGGTACTAGCTAGTAAATGCAGGTTAATGCGTGTTCTCCGTATAGAACAGCAAGCCGCAATTGCCTTTACTGACTTGCGATTGCTTTAAATATAAACTAAAACCATAACACGCAAAGAGGTTGATGAACTCACTGCGCATATTTACTGTATTTGTATACAATACGCAATAGTCACGTACAATATTCATTGTCATTATTTTTATATGTGTTTTGCATTACGATATTTATAGCTTCAAATACATTTTAACACATATTAATCATCACGCTGTTACAATAACAACTGTCGAACGGCACAACATTAATAAGAAGCGCTTATTATGATATTAAATCGCTACTATAAGTGATTTCGATGCTAATTACTTTTAAATTTATTACTCATACAGTACATCATAGTCAACATTGTTTATGAAGGTATTTCTTATATAATTTGTAATATCATCGTTTACACTGATCAAAAAATATCAAATATTCAGACAAAGGTCTAATCATGACACTTTTTGCTTATTTACAATACATATATGGACAGCGATAGCCGTCTTGAATCATAACAATCGATGCTGTTACATATGTGAAAAAAGACATTCTCACTCTGCAGAATCAATAATACAACATTGAATTTGATGCAGACAGTTAGCTGATACTTATCAGCAGAGACGATTTCTTTGTAGTATACGTTAATCCATTTCTTTTCTCATCCATTAATTAAACATATCTTTAAAATCAAACAATCCTTGAGTAAACATCCATGTTATAAACAGTATTCCGTAGGAGCATCGATGTTGTCGGCAATGATGTCAGCGGTTAGTTGCGTCTATGAATTATTAGAAAATTGCTCCTAGCGCCATTTGTCTCTGCGTCCAAGATTACCGCTTATTCCATTCGCTAGATTTTTGCGTAGTATTGATGCAGAGTTGATTGTTGAATTGAAGTGACCTCGGCAAAATAATGAGTCTCATACAAGTGGAGATAAAGACGGCGACTGGCGCGGTGGAGCCATAATGCGGTAACGAGGACCTCAAATGGCATGCAAATTCTATGCAGAGCCATTTCAATTACTGACACACATTCTCTTACAAGCGATCGCCCCACCGCTATAGGTTGTTAGAGCTGCTTCGTCTAAGCGCTTACTCAATAATTAATCGGGTTGATGATCGTGTAAGCTCACAGCGGGTATTGTTAGCCGCCGAGTGTTGCTATACTTGTATCGTTTATTGCTCCTCTTCTCTGGGTCACGGTGATTATAAAGCATCTCAGTTGGATCATTTTACTCCTACATATTCGAATTGATCTAACTTTTATTTGCTCATTAATAATAATAAATTAAACACATTGAGTTAAATAATTTAATATTTACATATGCATTACATTTGCTACTTTTAATTACACTGTTGTTTAAACTACAACATAGATAATATATACATAATATATACAATACCGTTATTACGAAATAATTGTTAAATAAGAAATATTTTGCGTCGTAGTAAATTGCAAGAAGTTTGCTCCTAAATATGATATAGAGAATAAGATATTTTCACGAATTTACTTCTCTCTAATTTTGACGTTTAATGAATTTGTTCTTACGTCTATTCCCCTTATTTATGGAAGTGGATTTGTAAGATACGAAGACTACAAAGGTAGAAAAGAACCATTACAAAAAGCTTTACGTCACTTAATACAATATTTGGATAGATAATAATACCCTTTGCCATACAGAGCTTGTTTTTCTGAGAACCTTTTTGGTTTTACTCCGACATTTCTTTCTCTCAATTTCTTACTGTGTTTTAAGGGGAATCTATCTCATCTATTATTTTGTTTTACTATAACATTCATCCCATTACCGTTAAAAGTTTGCGTGTGGTGGTAACCGTATCACCACCATTAACACCAGCATTGCGAGTATTACATTACGATGTAATTCTCACAAAATTATAAAATTAACTGCCTTCATCACGTCGCGAGAAATGTGGTATTCTAACAGCATCTCGTGAAATGTGCTATTTTATGTATTTATTTCGTACAAAGCACATTTTTGCTACAATATTTATTTATCAATTATTCCCGGTTTCATCGTACTACATAGTGAAACTAGAATTTAGCTTTAATGATATCTAGCACGTTCTCTCACGGGTTGTCATGGGAACAATTTATTGAGGTACGTCTAAAAATGTCTTGATTTTCTTAGGGAGAAACTTTCCTTCGGATGATATTTTTTCCCCTGAACACATTTATTTGATGTTTTAAGGTTAAAATGATACTTATGTAGTTGCCTTTTATACCACAATTTTCGTCATGGTGTTTTATTTATTTGCTGGGAACCTTCAGAAAAAACATATTTTATCGACCTAAGTAAAATTACAGTAGGTGGTTAACTTGTACGAGATTAGGTAATTCCTGTGATTGAACATGAAAGGGGGTTTTCAATTAATCCTAGAAATAAATGTTATTTTTCTTTTACAAAAAAAATAGTATTTGTACTTTTAAAATCGACACATTTATTATTTTTTAAGATATACATCTTCATGTTATAAAATCATAACAAATAATTTGTATATTTACAATACTTTTTTATCCTATAACGTCATTCGTTCCTGTCAGCTGCTTCTCTCTACCATTATCCATCATCAACTTTCCTTGCCTATAGTCTTACTTCACCACTTTACCCTCGTTCCCTTGTTGTCTTTACTACCACTCTCTTGACTCAACATGAGAAAAGCTTATTTTTGAATACTAGATAAATACATTTGATGATGTTATGGATAATTACATTACATTGTGTATTGACACTGTTATATCACAAACCTTGACTCTACAATGTCGAAAATTCAAACTGAAAAACAGAAACTGCTATTATCCTTTTGAATTATGGCAAACCATTAGATTCATTCACCCAGTCGTTTTAATCTTTATATTTTTTACACCAACGAAACACAATTTGATTTCAAATGATTTATAATTCCAGAATATATTTTTTATTCCGAATATATAAGAAGAGACAATATACAAGATATGCTTAATCCTTTTTTTCTTAAAAGCTAGACATTAGAATTTAATTTATGAACCTTTTCTTTTCTCTACGATTTAATTACAGATCTTTGATACATCAATATTATTAGAACAAATAATGCATTCGTGCATCGTGTTGCATACAACAAACGAATGTATTTGCCAAGACATCTCCCTGGCACTGCCGTACCAATCACTTTACTTTGGTCGCAGTTATTCCAAGGTTTGTTTGTACACTGGGCATGAAAATTGTACTGAATTGATTTATCGTATTGTTATTGTTATCGCTGATCACACAATGTGCAGATTGCAGGGCAATAAATGAGCGTGAATATCTTTAACGTGTTAATACAATCACGTAACTTTATGCGCACATAACCTCTTTTCTCGTTTGTTTTCGAGCTGATTCGATTTGTATAAGTGTTGCTTTCGCTACGTCAATTACTCAATATACGCAACATTTACACTGTGCTTAATTGTACGGAAACGAATATTTTGCATTACTCAGGTTACTGCAAATCTTTCATAGTAAATACTTTCGAATTTTACTCCATTTTTTGGTACTTATCCAGTCTGGCATTTAATCATTATTCATATGCATGAAATCATTTAGTATATTTTATTACCTTAGCAATTAGACCTATGATACATGTAGAGAATAATAGTGGCACTAAAAACACTTTTATTAGACGTTTTAGTAAATTAGTGTTTGATTGTATTCGTGCCAAACTGTAAATGTAATTTATATTTTCAATACTTTATAATAAATTCATACATATTAAAAAATGATAGATCTCCATGCTGTTAGAGTAATTATAAAGGTGAAAAATAATTTACTTTCTCTTTGAAAAGAACTGGTGAAATATGATGCTATTTTAGATACTATATATTTATTATCCGATGCAACGTTTTCAATATATTGTGTGTTTTCAAATTGTTGTTACATTTTCTAATAAAGTTGTATAATGTAAGAAGCAATAACCGAAAACATGTGGGTGTAATTTATGATTTTGATGCATTTTATTTTTATTTTCCAGCCACGGAGAGGATCTCATCGTTACGCCGTTCGCTCAAGTTCTGGCCAGTCTCAGAAGTGTGCGGAACAACTTTCTCAACCTCACCAATGTGCCCACGGGAAAGTAAGAAATGAATTTACTATATTGTCTGCTGATAAATAGATACGTAATACCATTAAGCATATTCATGCGGTGCAAAGCGCCTGGTTGATAGGCAATGTGCATTACACACGTACGTTATGTCTGTTGCAGATCTCGTCGATCGTCAGGCGCAGCGACCACGGCCACTCCACAGCCTAGGAACTTTGCGCCTGGAGGTAATTTATTTTTTATTCCCGCGTTAATCCTCTCTTGTAATCAAGTACGTTGCAATTTACGTAGAACTTTGTAACTTGGTGTAAATAAATTTAGATTGTTTAATGGAAATTCTAATTCAATTTATTTGTAAAAATTTCACAACCAGGGGATCTTCAGACCTCAATCAGTTATTTCAATTTAACGAGACCCATATCATTCAATATGATTTAATTAAGGCATTCAGAAAATCCGCAGCCGAATCGCAAAGACGTTAATTTAATTGGAATTCAAATTTGCGATTGTATTAACGCAGCTGTATTGTATTATAGTTTACCATAAGAATCTCGGAGCGATCCAAGTTATTGTTAGAACTTCAACAATATAACTCGATGTTATAATAAACAACACACCAAGCTCTGGCGAGTAATTAAACGTAGCTTTTTTATTTAAAAACATCCTACGTAGATATAAAAATATACATAATTAAAAGTTCAGTAGTAAATTCCCCTAAATGTACCTTAACATGATGTTTTTTTTAATCGTTTTTATTATAAAGGTGTTAAATTTATTAAAGGCGTTTAACTTACATTAGTTTCCATTTTCTTAAATATCTCTAAGGATCGCTGGATAGTGATCTCATATTGCGTTCTGAGCACATAATGCTTTTATCGATGAAGTTATTGCTTTTTCGCCCAAGGATATTTATTGCTAAGCCTCTCACTTATTTCTACCCGTCTGCCTAAGTACTTACTAGCCGAGTCTGTTATGCTATTGCTCGGAGAGATTATATAAGTTCGCAATTTGATATAGTATTATTTATGTTTCCAGCGGAAAAAAATATTCGGAACTTTTGACACTTTCACAGAATTAAAGAAAAAAGGAGAGAGATATTATTACTCACTTAAAGTGTGCAGCACATAATTGTATCATAATTTGAAATCTGCAAATTTGAAATGATTACAAAGAGATGTATTTTGGGTTGTGGTGTGTCAATATTTGAAAGCAATCACTCTACATCAGATATCTCTAGTGGAAACGACAGATCCAAATGTCATAGTTTAACATTTTAACCAGTTGGGACGTATATAGACGTTCAATGTAAAAAATAGTGACTGCAGGTAAAACGTATAGAAACGTCCTTGAAATATTTTTGATGCACAGTGTGTAGTAAAATAAATGATAGTAACTCATACGAAGTGATCAATAAAGAAAGAAAATTGGGAACCATCCCATAATATTCCCTTGTATTATATGTATTATCTTGGTGAGAATCGCTCACAAGATCCAAATCAATGATAGAATATGGACTCTAAACTATATAAATTACAAAAAATATACGTTATTTAGTCCCAATAATTGTGTTCATGTTTTTGTAAACATCCCAGTTACCTGGGGTAGTACTTTAATAATCTCGTCTAGGTCATCTTGCCTGATGGCAATTCTCTCATCACTTCGAGATATTATTATTAACGTGGATAATTTATATAGCGCCGTTTTAGTGAGAATATCACCTCAAGGGCGCTGAATATATACCGTTCTTTAATATCTCCAAGAGGCGTTTTTACACATTTATTCCTTATTTTCTTAATATTATTTACTTTTATATTTATTCAAATTATTTATACATTAAGTATTAAATATCGTCTGTATCAAAATCAGCACAAGAAGCCAAATTATCGATAGTAAAATAATAAATTGTTAATTCCACGATGAGGAGAGGATGTCCACTCAATTGTATAGTTTACAGTTTTCCAGAAAAACAAAGTAAATAGAAATATTTATCTTATAATACAGAAACATCTTATATAATAATAAGATAGTAAAATGGAGAAAAGTGAGAGAACACGCATGTAAAGACTTTTGGGTAGTTATGTCAAGTTGTGACATTTTTTCCAATGTTTCGGGCCGCATTTTTTCGTGAAATTCAATCTGACTACGGTGTGGAAAATGTTACAACACATACAACATAACTACCCAAAGAAATTTTACTTTAGAAAATTTTGGTCGTAAAAGTCTACGATAGTGTGGAAAAAGCCAACATTTTTTTAATATCAGAAAAAAAAATTTAAAAACAAAAAGATTAAAAAAGAATGATGAAACCTGGAAAAATTTACAACTTCCTTCAGATTATATAGATTGCCCTATTCGTCATGCTGACTGTATTGGTACTGATATCAATTCATAACATTATTCCAGCGCATCCTACACCTTCGTAGGGCTTCAAATGTTGACACATAACCTTCGATAAACATAGAAATGCCATAGCATTACAGCATTAAAATGCAATGTTTTTTGCATTATGAGGTCGCTAAAGCTCTACTGAGCGCATTTGGCCTACAGTTCACCACAATACATATTCATAAAAAACCTCAAACACATGTATTGCTTTACCGTTTTATTTAATTCATGGAATCTCCTTGCAATAAGGTCCGCTTTTATGCAGGCTCTTCGTTGTTTATCTATGTCGTAAGCGTCCTTGGGTGCCCAAGTCTGAATATGTCCCAAGTATTAAATCGTAGTTTTCCTGCCAATTGCAGTATCATTTAAAGATACAAGAGAAACCCGTATTAGGCCATATCCTTACTTAAACACGACCTACGCAGTTTTTTACGCATTATACAGCACGGTATGCTCTTGTGTATATTGTTCACGTTCGGGCAAAAGGGTTTAATGGCCCTTAATCTTCTTTAAAGCTATATAGATTTCTCAAAGGCGCTGTCACCTAGAGCGTGGCAAACTTTTGCAGATCGTTGGGTATCACTATCTTATAATTCAGCCACTATCACACAATATCCTTGTACATCAAGAAATAATAACCACGAGTAAACTTTAACCCTAGCAAAAAACCTCCACAAATATAAAAAGGTTCACTCGTATAATACGTGGTTCTCATTGACAATGCAGACTTTTGCATTAATACGCATAACCCTTTCTTTTTTTTACAGTGTTAGTTTTTGGAATTTCTGTAACATTACTTAGAATGTTTTGCGCATTTTGCATAATTTAATGTTCGTTCAACAGATGACGCCTACATGAAGCTTGCCTTGGAAACTATGGAGGAGCTAGACTGGTGCCTGGACCAACTAGAAACCATACAGACACACAGATCAGTGTCTGATATGGCATCATTAAAGGTAGGATTTTTACTTTCTTGAATAATACAATTCGCTGATTTGTCTTTTCGTACACTTTAATAACGAAGAATTGAGGGCTTGCAAATAATATAATATCTGCGCCCACGCCTTAATTCCTATCGGTAGGTATATTCTAATACACAATGGAGTAAGTAAATCGGCCACCGCATTCCCGACATCGCTAAGCAATAATTGAATTCCGTTCGTTTATAGGAAATACTATTAGAACTGCGAATATAATATATAAATACTTTAACCTTACTTAAAGGCTGTATTCTGGTGAATAGCATTTATTCACAGTATTCGACCAAATAGACCGTAACACAATCTAGCGGGCTTCAAACGTAAGAATAGTGCCTCATATATACAAATCATATCGAAGTTGTATCTAAAATATATAAGAAGGATGATAAAATAAAATTCATACATACGTTCATAACATTACGCGATTACTAGAAACGGAGAAAATTAATTAAAAGTAAAGACAAGTATGGGGCTTAGCCAAGTGTCAGCATATAACCTCTTTCTTTTCACTGTAACAATTTAGATTATAAACACTCGAACCCATATGGACTGTTTTTTCGCAAACGATATCCTGTTGATAGACAAAAACTATACTGAAGATACTAAACGAGTTAGTGTATTGGAAAACGATAGAGCGTGAATGGTGGTGAAAAGAGATGGTTTGACTACGTAAACCAAAATATGCGGAATCTTGATCTGGCAAAAGAGATGACAAGGGATATAGCTTTTTGAAGAGAAAGAACTCGACTTTCAAACTTTAAAAAATTAAGAAAATACAAAGAAAAAATTGTGGTAATTCATTAAAATTCCTGCACTAAAAATGACTAATCATAGGCCTTGTTACCTGAACCAGACATTTATTTCACGTTTAAACGACCTATTACGCTTTGGAAGTAACCAGTTTCCTTTAAATCTTCTAGAAACGTGTCTCCAGTAGTAATCTTACTAAGACTGCATTTTTGTGAGAGTGAAAATATGAGACGGCTTGCATATTTATTTGCTTAATTTCTCTTTGACGTCCTATATTTATTAGACGATAGCAATTATTTGTGATGATAAGTATATGTCAATAAATCATTCTCGCACTGGGACAGCATTCTTGTAGTGACTTCATGTTTTGAATATGAGGAAGAGTACCTACCCGACTTATTCTATAAATTACAAGATAAGTGAGATAAAAATTGATAAGAATTATAAATACATGAACATATTAATATTATGTAGTTTGCACCAGTAGCGTAACTTAAAATTCGTAGTCCAAGAATAATTTTAATGTTAACCGTTTTCACTCTGTGTAATTTAGCTGAAAAGCGTAATATCCCATTTGTGATTTTAACATTGTTACGCTTTTTTAACGTCAATTTTAGAATCGAATTAGTGAATTTAGAATATTTAAGAAATTCGTTTCAAATATACATGAATTCCAAAAATAAAAATACACCAAAACGGTACAATTCCGTTAAAATTTCAAGTAAAGTGATTGATAATTCTCTTTGACGTCGTACTCGGAATAATTTGAATGATAAATAAGCAATCACACTATAGAATAGTGCGATTCATTCATTCATTCTTTTGACAACTTCACCTAAGAACTGAAATTGAAATTCACTCATACATTTTAATGATATCTAAATTGCTAATAAATGTAATTTTACTCTCAATTAAGTAAGCGCTGGGTAATCGCCTCGGCTGAATTTCAAGTTCTTATATGCCAATAGCTAATGCTTTACATCCTCAGAAGTGTTTCGCTCCACAAGAAGGCAAAATCATCTAAGATTCACAATCATAAAAAATTATGTAATAGGTTTACTTTCACACAGGCATGCTCACTTTGGATAAGGTCACTGTAATGTCGTCCAAAACGTTGTCAATATAAATATCACAACACGGCATAACAACCTGAAAATCTTGCAAACTCTTTATGCATATTTTCTAAAGTCACGTTTACGTATAATTTTTTTTTTTTATACAAATAATAATTATTTCAATTTTAAGTATTTCGTCCACTTTTCCCAACAAATTACTGTAAAATAAAAAGTTTCTTAGTACAAATTGCGCAATAATTTACTATTACAACTAATTAAAATATCAAACAAGTTATCTTCTCTTTTTAATACGTGACCGTACCATCAAAATTTTGTTTCTTCTAATTTGACTTACATTGGCGCCATTCCGATACAACCCAGTATGTTCTCACAAAACCACTAGAATAAATTGAATCCTTAATACACCTCTGTTCACAGATCAAAACAACTTTAACGTTTTTTTATCCCGTTGTTATCTATTCTTGAACATTCGTGTTTCAACTTCACACAGAATCATTTAAAACACTTTAAGAGCAGTTACTTGGGCACGTGTTTAGCTAACATAGAAGCTTTTAATGATGAAATATTTAGCTATTTATAAAAAATAAACACAAATTTCTTATTGATTTATATTATCTCACTTCAAAAAAAAACAGATAAAATCAGAGTTACTATTATTGGTTTTCTTTCACATAAAAATTCGTCAACATTTTTTTGTTTTCTTTTTTAATAATCTTCCGCAAATAAACTTGCCCTCTGTTTGTTTTGTGAAATATTCTACTCAGCAAATCTACGCAGAACATTATCAATATTTGGTATAAATATTTGATTTTATTTTACCACTGTATCGTAGATTTATTCATGCTCATATCTCAAATTCAACAATCTTATATATTATAAAATTATACATTCACCGGTTTACCGAATTCTAACAGACAAGATATTATTTTCTGCTTCATGATTTTATATATTCTTTCCATAATGTTTCCTTAATTAAATAGAGCGTATTGCCTATTGCTTTCTGGGAGTTAGTTTTACAAGATAATTAATTTTCTAAATCTACAATCACATTGATAACATCGGAAATTTTAAAGTTGTAACAAAGGATGGTCGGAGGAAATTTGGTGGCTTGAAATTTGACTCGGTAATGATGATTGCTTAGAAATATTGTTTATTGACCATTTCTTCGCTGCTAAAGATGATGTCTAAACAAGTCTTATTTAGGGAATACAAATGGCACATAGATTATCTCTTCTGCAGAAAAATGTGCAAAAATAACTATAGGAGTTCCCATATGACATAAACGCTCCATCCGGAACACATTCTCTAGTGATCACCTTAAATTCACAAATGTTCCACCACCTTTCAGAATCAGGATATAGTTAAACTTCTATTAATAAAAGACCCGACAGTTCTTACACTGTGATTGATCGCCATGAACATTTATTAGTACTCGCCCATAGATCATCGTTCTTACGGTGTCATAATAATCGTTCACAGCGATTTTACAAGAAAAACATTCAATCGCGATGTTATTGTTCGACTTTATAAAACATTTCCATTTTCATTGTTTCCACCTAAAGAATTCGCAGTATAATTTCATTGAAGATCGTGTTAAAATACGTAGACAATGTGACGACACCTCATAATTAAATATTTGATTAATTCTTCTCATTGAGCCGCTCGCGCCCGTTTCCTACTGAGCACTGAGATAACAAACGGTTTGTTGTGATATTATTTTATCTCGAGATCTCGACACTCTTCCAGATCTGTCTACGAAGCGGTCTGGCTATAAATCAAACAGAAACCAGAATGCCCGTGTTCTGTTTATCGGGTGTGCTACGCGTAAATTCATAGAAAACTGTTGAGTTTATCAACGCAATTACAACAGTATAACAATTCCCTGAATTGTTATTCCCTATATAGAATGGAAAATAACAGTAAAATTACTGAATACAAAAATAATTTTTAATATCAACATACGCATTTTATATAAAATTCTTGTTATTTAAAAGCACTCACCTCGGTCCACTCATAACATGTAACTATCAATTGATCATATTTAGAAAAGGGAGCATCGAAATCGTTACATGTTCTTTCCTTCGAGTCTTAACTACTACAGCACGCAATGCAGTCTAAAACTTGTTATTTGAAATATTATAACATGACGTAATAACACAAAAATCTTTGACTTGCAAATCCCTTCTTAAAAACCTTCGATAAAAATCCTATTTGTCGGTCAGTATTATA
>JAPMAF010000902.1:0-12457 GCA_026537445.1 Silvatares holzenthali
AAAACAAAACTTTATGTATGTGCCTGTATTATAAAAAACGAATAAAAATTTTCTGATTCATACAATAAGTTTTATTATCTTTTGAAAAAAGGAAGTTGTGCTGCCGCACCCTGTAGTATGATTGCAAAGAAATATGTTCTGATTATGTCTTATCTAGGTAAATGAGCTACTGCAATTATTTTATTGTCAAAAATTACACTATAAATAATATAAGATAAAACAGACCACTTCCAAATAGGGGTAGACAGAGAGGGAGAGCGCCACTTGTTTCGTTCAAGGGCGCGTACACCGAGAAGTATATTTTGTTTACCAGTGAGGCCCAAGGTGTATAAAAGATATCAGGTAACTCATTTAGTAATAGAGCAGCCCTAGCCAACGGCAATTGATCCACTGTATTGGTTCTGGCATATGGAATATGGAAGGGATTCTGCTGACGTGTCCTAGAGTAATTCACAGGGGTAGACAGGCCCATGCATTCCAGTATTGTTGGGTTGTCGACGCGTCCCCGAATAAGAAGATTAAATGTATATATGTTGTTAATGATATGGATCGAAAGAGGCAAGTATTTCCAACCGTACTTTAAAATAAAGAATTTAAAAAAAAATTATATATTCACAAAACAATTTTAAAACTACTGTGAAAAGGATTCCCACGTCTGTTGATCCTTTCACAAGAATGTTATATTTTTTATTTAAAACACGTTGAAATCGATTCTGATGTAAATTTATTAATCAAAATATCGTTAGATGTCGATATTATACTGTTTGAGGAAAATGTTTTATGAAACTTCATTTCATCCACAGATGTCACTAATATCAAGAAATTAAAGAATTGCAGTAAAGGAAATAATACTTGAGGTATATTTGTTTCAACTAAATGAAGGCAAATTGGATACCTACAATACCTTCCAACTTAACGTAACCTTTCCTGAGTGCCGGTTAATAAACACCCACAGGGGTAGGCAGAGAGGATCGAACGCCATTCAATTCTATCCTGACATACAGTTCTTGCCTCACTCACAATCATACATCTCCTTATGCATGCTTTGCGATTCTTACGACTGCGGACAAAGTCATCCACCAATGTTTAGTTGATCGGATCATGCCATATTTTCCTTGGGCGACTCCTGTATCTCATACCTTTAACATTTGCTTCATAGATATTCCATACTAGCCTCTCTGCACCTATTCGCTCCATTTAACCAAACCATATCATTCATTCCTTATATCTGTGTTTCTTACTTTATCATTCATCGTTTTACCACAGATTCTTCTAAGAGATCTCATCTCTACAGCATTTATTCTACTTTCATTCTTCTTCTGCCAGGTACAGGCTTCATTTCCATATATCAACATTGGCAACAGCTCTCCAATATGTACTACCATTCGGACAAATGCTTCCTTTTATGTGACGTAGCCTATCAGGTCACTCAGTTTATTCAGAAACAAATCATTAATTCTTGATGGAGGTGCATGAAATAATAAATATTAGTGAAAACAAGCACCTAGTGTTTTTTATTTATTCCCTCACACAAGGCACCATCGAAGCAGGCCTATAACATCATATGACAATATGTGGGATAAGGAAGACTTAGGGATAGAAAAGATAGGGTAGAAACAAAACTCAGACAATGGAAGGGTATTCCATAGCTAGGCCATCTTACATAAGACTCCGAGAATCTATGCCACTCAATAAATGTGAAGTGGTGGCGGGTGTTTGCAAATCGCGTAGCTCTGCCAAACACAGCAGCCCAAGGAATCCGATCTAAAATGTGTATATATATGCTATCATTTTTTTTCTTCAAGATTCTCAATAATTGATCCTAGATCACTGAAAAATATGCACTATATCCTTAGGTAACGATCTTTCTCTACATATTTAAACATTTTGCACATGTATAACCTCAGAATGCAAAAAATTCAATGGCAATTTTTTTATGTTTTCTGGTTCTCTTCTCACAATTTGGCTAAAGAATTAAAAGAGATAGTTAAAAAAAAATGATAAGACATTCAGTAACATTTGGCAGTTCTCTAAGTTCCTTTATATATGATTTCCAAGACCTTTAGAGTTGTATTACTATTACCAGATGTATTTTTTATTAAAATACTGGATTAATGATTGGATTAAAAGCATGGAACGTCGAAATGATTAATACATGTAGCTATTACAAGAAATGGCAAAGGAAAAATAAAAAACAATGATCATAATAACAGTTTTATTTGAAATTTTAAATATTCAGACTATTATTCTGGTTGAATGTAAATTAAAATTAGTAAAACGCATTATAATAGCTTCTATAAGGTAACTAATGATACTGAAGTTATACAATATAATAGAAAAATGTCAAAATGTTATTTGCCCCTCGCATAAACGTTACAAATGCTTGAACTATTTAAATTATATAAAAATTTCGAATAGATATAATAATAATAGAGTAAATATGAGAATTGGCATCGAAAAGAGTCTCGTGATCACTAACATTGTTTATCATTGTTGTTTTCATGACATTTATATTGGCCAATCGCCAATAAAGAAATAATATTACTTCTAGCTTTCATAAATAACTACATACTTATTCCGTGTGCCTTAATATAAGCCAAAATCTTATTCAAGTTCTAAGTACTGCTTTTTAATATAATTTGAAGTGCATAATAATAACTTTAAATACATTCAATAAATAATATCGCTAACATTGATGTGAATAATAGAATAAATCAAACCTTTTCCATTTGATATATGGGCAGTATTTCCTTTAGCAATTTTGTAAGCTGGATACTATTTTGGAAGAATATTATTTAAGATGAGAGTCTGCTTAGAACTTTATTTTCTATATTCATTTAAGGGTGAAATGCTCAGAAACATGTAAGAGCAGTTCGTGCTTAAAATAGAAACAAGTATAGAAGATCGAACATGAGTAATACAGAAGCAGGAATTAGAGATTTTACCACCCGAAACTGACTCAAGGCTTGTTCATTCACCTTGGTTACATTTTTTAATGGAAGTTTAAATATTCTGTGACTGAACAGAAACAATAAAGAACTTTAAGAACAAAATGTATTTATTTAAAGATAAGAATTCAGCTTATATTAAGGCTTAAATATAATTTATTATTTAAAGGAACCATAATATAACTAAAGATTTTTATATAATAGAGAATTAGGCATCGAAGAATAATGTGGATTATAAATAAACATAATTTTAAATAAGAATAACTACAGTAATACGCAAATAATACATTGCCGGTGCGAGAAAAGAATACGGTAGTCTGCTTCTTAAGCACAACTGCTGATAATATTTGCTGCCTCAAAGAACTAAAATGTGAATGACCCTAACTCTAAAGGTACAGTATGTTTCGTCAACGCTTACTTACAAAAATGTTATAACCGTTTAAAGAAACATGACTAGAGATTAAAAAATAATGGGCTCATACAATTAGTAACGTCGATAGGCATAGTCCACATAAATCTTCTCAGTCTTTCTTTTGCATTGTTCTGATGTTAATCAATAAAACGAAATGTTCTAATAAACTTTAATAAAGTAATGAGGCACCAAGCATTTTCTACAACTTTGCAGACTAAAGGGAAATCTAGCAGTCAACTAAGATAAGCTTATATATTTTTTAACTTACATAATATAAATTTTAAATTCAATCCCTTTAATTTTGACACAACCAATGTCTAATAAATCCAATACTTAGATTATAGGGATGAGAATAATAGAGCCTCGCCAATGAGTTAGGACAAGATAAATATCCTGGTTATGGTATACTTGAGTCTCCACTAGAGCAAGAGCATAGAAGTCCTTCCGCATAAACCAAGACAGACGGGTTTATGGCATAATATTGGGAGGACTGAGAGAGAGGACATAGCAGGGAATATGAGGGAGTAGAATGCAGATCTACTGTACTATTTTTTTTATTGAAATCTTCATCCATTCAACCTTCTTTAAAACGATTCTTGAAAGAAAATTTCAAAAATACTTAAAAGGAATTCAAACACAACTAAATTATTAAATGTTTTAAATAAATCAAATTTATGCCCTTTGCTTGAAATTTTACTTTTCATTTACAAAATTTATTTAACCCATTCCCATGGCAATTAGTTTTAACCAAAGATACACATACAAAAGTGTTCTTTGTGTGAGAAAATCATCTCAAAAATGCAGTGCTGTACATATTGTGTGACAAATATTCCTCTCATAGGAATGAACTGTTAGTGTGTTGTGATGGGAATGGATCAATTTATTATTGAAAACAGACTGAAAGGAATCATCTCAATTACAGCAACTGCAATGTTACTATTTCTTCATACGGATCCTGTAATTACTTACATAGATTTTTCAAGGCCTCAGTCTAGAGATCTCACTCTTGTACATTTCTCATAGTGTGTACAAATAAAAATACTTTGAACAGTGTGCAAGGCAAAGAAAATAACACATAATGTACATGCTAAGACCATCTATATAGCAGATCAAATCTTTCCAATAAATCACATGAGTAACACATCTTCCACATATGACAAATCCGCAAAGAATTAATTAAACCGGGTAAAGTCGTCAATTATAAACATTAGTATTATAAATTGTGTATATAGTATGAGTGCATTTATTTGTTTGTTCCACTACTTGAGGCAATCCAATATTTTCTATAGTTACCAGGTGCTGAAAAATATATATCATCAGGCACTATCCACCTTCAAAATCTATGAAAAATTATCAAGCATAAAAGTACAAACCTACAATATCAATTAAGTTATATCCAGAATGTATATATCCAATCGTAGAATAATAATAACGACTTTCCCTTTATAAATCGACACACTTACGTTGGTATCTTTCGATATATTTTATTCAAAGATTGACACAAAAAAATATAATATTTATCATATCGTAGCAATCTTCCGAATAGTAAATTTTATTCGAGAATTTATCACAAATTTTTCCTCAAATTATTAACAACTAAAATCCAATTGATCTGGTATTGAATTTCGAAATGATTACATGTTACGATTTACGCTGGAAACATTTAAAACCCGGCGTAAAATGTTTAAGGGGAATCAGCATCCCTTTTACTCTTCAAGATTCAGATTTCCCCTCATTCGCTGATGTTGAAGCTTCGGCTTTTTTGGCTTCGTTAGCTGCCCAATACTTCTCCAGCCTCGTGAGCCATGCGGCCCAGTGCTGGCGCATGTTATCAGTGGTCAAATGGAAACAATCCGCGGGAGAACCATCAGTGTACGCGATGACTAAAAGAGCATCTCGGACGTTCAATCCTTTGTAGTGAGGATCGTGACTTATGGCTCCAAAGTAAGCTGCCAATTGAACGGGATTATCGTAAGTAGCTGAAAGAGTCTGTTTCGGTTTGTCAGATTTCTTCCATTCGATCAATGTTGGTTTGTTACTGAAAATAAAAAGAATATATTATATTTATAGAATTAAGCAGGCCTCCACAAACCAAACAAAAGGTGTAGCAATAAAGTACTTTTGTAGAAATCAAGATAAGAGCAAAGAAATATGGAAAGACCGCAGGGGAAATGATCTGATGATCTGATGATCTGAGGCAAGTACCAGCATATAAGGACAGTTCACACAACACAATGGATGCCCGTATTTAACATTAGATGCATTATGGTTGATAATGATAATGCAAGTTGATACTCGATTGGTAGCATAACTCCGCTCCATTTGATTGCATAACAAATATTTAGATTATTCATTCAATTGGAATTATATTTACAGGTTATATCCAATAATAAACAATCAATACTTACTGATATAAGGCGATACAGTCCACAATGCCCTTGTATTTCAGGACCGGGTGGACTACATGAGATTCAACTGCTTTTGGAGATTTAATGTCTTTCAAAATATGGCCAACGGATGACCATACTCCCTTTATCTGCTTATCCACCGGCATCAGATCCTGCGGAGTGACTAGATGCTTGCTAAGCAACTCGTGGAATCGGGAGCCGGAATCGAGTTGAGCTGAAAAAGTTGAAAAACGATTTTAACAATTGCTAAAAAGATGACGAATACTGAGCAAGCAGAAAAGAGATTTGAAATATAGTTATTCAGTTCTAGTCATGAAACATAGATAAATCCAATGCATGTGATGTACATTACACATTGGTGATATTGTTCCAGGGTGATACAAGATTTACAACTCTTTAATATATATATATATATTTTAGACACCGATAAAAGTTACTCGCGTTTAATCAGTTCCAATCCATTTCTTTAAATAGAGATAATAAAACACTGAAAGTGGGGTATATCAATATCTTGTACTATTTCTACACTAAGCTATAATGTATGCTTGTATTGTAGAAATAGAAATAACATTATGTATGAGCTGAGATTTGAATACCGATTACTACTTACATGTAGACTAGCACACATACTCTCTTAGCCATTATGCCATTTTAACATCCATTTCGCATAATGCAATTTGCCTGTAAGTTCTAGTGTTGCAGTTCAGTGTCACTCATCATGGTATAAAGAGCGACAAAGTCATTTACAAGGATGTCTATTGTTGAGGTATGAGAAATTCTACTATTGTTTAAATAATGCATCATGAAATGTGTGAGGACTTCAAAGAGGCATTACATAATACTGTCACTTTGTAACCGAGCTTAAAAAATATGGAGCGTTTACTGTGGTGCAGAAAAAAGTAAGAGTATTCTGTAGTTTTCTAAAAAAATCTAAATGCTTTATGAAAATTTTATATGATAAAAATTCACTTATGACGAAGAGAACCACAGAGTATTAATAATGGAGAAAAGTACAATGCTTTGGTTAGATATTAAGAAAAGAGGAATACCAATGTCTGCTAACAATTATTCAGGGCAAAATCGAAGGGCAGCAGACCCAGGAAAACATTACAGTTGAGGAACTTTTAACATTAATGAATTTAGTAACCGATCACTGTTCAGAGAAGTCAGTAATAGAGTTAAGATTCTGCTACTAATTGCTGACATACCGTATGTGCATGCTGTTGTGTATGAATTTATGTTTCCAATAACTGTAATATCTGTGTGTGGTGAGCATGTAGAAATGTATGTTTACTTTTGCTCCTTTTTTTTTCTTTAAATATTTACTGTGTTTGTAAATAGTGTGGATGTGGATGTGTATTTGTATATAGTGTACATGTATATGGGTTATTTTATTTAGTTTCTTAGCAATTTCTTTTTTTCCCACTCCATTTTCTATGCTCTTTGCGACCTCTCATTTTAAACAATTTTATTTTGTTTCTTTGATATTGTTGCACATTGATCTTAATTGAATTAAATTAATGAGAAAATTTCAATGCTTTGCTTATCATTATTTTTGTACTACTGTTTCAATGATGAAATAAAATTGTTATGTTTTCTTAAATGTTAAATAGTAGTGTCAAATAAATAAATAAATTTTATCACACATACATCTCATTATACATTATAACGAGATGTATGAATGTGAAGGAGGCAAGAAGTGCGTATCAGGATAGAGATAGGTGGCACTTTACCTACCCCTGATGGGATGTGGCACGATGTTATGTATGTTTATGGGAGTATATAGCAGACAATACAGGAAAAAAATACTTGATCGGTCTCCATGGAAGTAGTTGAACAATGAGAGAACTGATATGAACTAGGGCAAGACTCTCTCTCCCTCTCCCTCTCCCTCTCCCTCTCTCTCTCTTTCTCTCTCGAGCAGATGAAATTTATGCAGTTATTATAAACTATATGTGTAGCAAAATTCATTCAATTAAATGTTATCAAGTCTATAAATACGCTACTAACCAACAATATTGACATTCCAAAGGCTACACGCTGTACTCTACATGTAAATATTATTTTCATTAACTACTCCACTGTTATTATAAAATGTTGCCGCTGATATTTCACTGAATTATTTGCTGGCAAATTTAATAAAACTATGAAAATATTATGCAAATTAAATGAAAAATACACAAGAAATAATAAGATAAGGAAGGTAAACAAAGATTTGTTTATGTCCAACCTGTTTTCCACAAGAAATATATCCGACTTAATGAGTGATGGAAGGAATTTAGAAATCTTACAGAAGAATTTGTGAGATAGACGCTATTATAAAGATATTTACACTCTACTTAAGATGCTTGCAATTCATACACAAGTTGCATGTGAATTGATCCAAAATATTTCAAATATTTGCATGTAATCTACCGTGCTCAATTTTTAAAATATACTATCCACATATTATTAAACAGTAGCGGGCAATACAAAACGAAAGTAGTTACACATACGCATTAATTGCTTGCTTAGGGCAAATGCGGCACAACCACACCAGATAGCATACGCCACCCAATTGATATGTGCGTATGCATGTGAACATGTGTCCAAATTTATATACACAGATCTCTTTACCTCATGCAACATTTTATTATGTTGCTAAGAGGTAACATTCATAATCTATCAGTCCTCGATACCTTCAGTCTGCATGCTCCAGTAAATTACCTCTATTCTTATAATCACGCTTGTTTCGCTATCCTTCATTCCTCAACGAACCTTGGCACCTGCATGCCCAGACCAAGGTTGCGCATCTTCTTAATGACCTGCTGAATACCCTGGACATCTTTCACAATCCACTATCATAATTTATGGAATCAGTGTGCCTCTCCGTAACATCATAAATCCTTTCTCCTTTGCCTCTATTCCTTGATAACCATCTCTTCCTTTTTACTCCCACCTATATACCATTGATTTTTCTTTATCTGTTTTGCTTTCTTCTTAATATATCTTCGTTCAATCATTTGTTTTTTCTTGTTGTTTATATTTTAATTTGATTTTGTTATGCATGTGCATATATTTTAATTTTCTTTCAATTTTTTATTATATTTAGTACATTATACTAAGGAATAAAATAAATGTATTTAAAATACAGTATCTAATGCTTATTTATAACTATTTTATGCATGATGTAACGGAAACAACTCCGTAAAATATTGCAAAATTATTTTGCATTTTAAATATATCTGATATTGTTGCAGTTTAAAATATAGAGTACAGTTTATCTAACCTAGTTCAAATGTTGACAAGAAGATAAAAAAAAACTGAAGATAAAAAAAACTCGAAGATAAAAATGTGAATTTCCTAATAGTAATATGCAAGAAACATTCAATATAATTAATTTAATGTTTTTGTGGAATAACAGACACCATGCGTTTCTGACAATGTCCTGACAGTTCCACCCGGGTACATGTTAGAGGATAACTTAAGGTTAGCTGCATACATACAATTTTTTGGTCAACCAAACAGTTTGATTAAGTTTTGTGCATGTCATGGTTTCAATAGTTTGTCGACCTCATGGTTGAGTGGTTAAGACACTTGACTAAAGCATTAGAGGAACGCTGGAGGTCGCGGGTTCGAATCCCGCGGGAGTGATAAAAATAGTAATTTAAAAATGTATTTTACAATTCAGATTTTAAAAACATATGTGTAAAAACACATTTTAAAAAATCAAAACAGCAAAAAAATGCATTTAAAAATGTATATTCAGTCTGGACTGGAAAAGTGATAGATCTCGTATCGCCCTGGAGCAATACCCAAAGTTCATTATTGTAAGCAACGTGAAATAGATTTATCCATGTTTTGTGACTAGAACTGAATAGCAAGGTTTTCAATCTCTCCTCTCCAGTTGCTACACAGCATATACATGCGCAATTGCACTGAATATTACAGACAGATGATGATGTTGTGGTGTCTCATGTGTAGTATAAGATAAAAAAACCCACGTCCAACAATGTGCAGACACAGGATAATAATACTATACACATAAGTGTATATTATTATTATTAAGCCATATAAATGGCACCATTTCGCAGACAGAGTCCATCACAACGGTGCTTGAATCAACATGATAATAGTTAGCATTTATACAAAATTATAATAAAAAATTGAGCAGTTGACCTACAGTTTTTCGATTGATTAGTCAAATCTGTTGATACGGCTTTTAAATATAGCTGTTAAGCACCATCATCGAGTTGATAGTTTGTGCATCTTCATACTTTCCCATCCACAACACACCACTAAACAGTTGTTTAACTAAAAATTGTATGTATATGTGCCTAGTCTATGGTATGAGATGAAATATTTTACAGTATATGCGCCACAGAAGTTAAAGTGTATTCATGAAATTAATAAGTGATAATAAATATGTGTACACACATACGAGTTCAAGAATTTCCACCATCTTCCTGAATATGAGAAAGCCAACACATGTTAGTCATGACTGACATGAACAGTGTTACAAGTAAAATGTGCCAAGACTATCAGAAAATAAATGAAGCAAGTTTTTACACACGCAACCATGGATGGAAGACATTCAAGAGGACAACAGAAAAAGCACAGGATGGACACTGAAGATAACTGCGTAAATGAAAAATCAAAGGAAATGAAGAGACGAAATAGATGGAAAATAGAATACATTCGAAGGTAACCAGAAATTATAAAATAATACAATATCTGCTATTCCCCTGAAGGAGTAGGTAGAGGATGGAGAGCCACATTATTCTGTCCATTGAGCGATGTACATTCCTTGCCTCGGTTACATTCATACATCTCCGCAAGCATACTCTGTGATTATACTTGTGGAGATGTATGAATATGACTGAGCTATGAACAGTGATCCACCAAAATTTGGTTAATCTAAATCATGGCATGGTTTTGGACAGACCCTATATCTCATACTTTCTACATTTGAATTGTAAACCTTCCATATCAGCCTCTCAACCTCCATTCGCTTGACATAACCAAACCATCTCAAAACTATATTCTTAATTTTATTAATCACACTCGCATCCGCTCCACATTCTTTCCTTTTACAACACATTCTTCTATTTTTATATATTTGTTCTTCCTCTGCCTTCTTCGAAGTTCAAACTTCACTTTCATACATCAACCAATTCTCAGTTATGTGCTGCAGAAATTATAAGGATGATAAAGTACAAAATAAGAAATTGAATAGTTTCATTACCTTTGTAGAACACTTGGAATCCTTCCTCTCCCAGTTCGGCAATCTTTTCCTTCTTCCATTTTTCCAGAGCTTCTTTGGATTCCGGAGACATTGTCTGCTCGAGGATTCTGGTCACGGACGGAAACTTCAAATGCTCCTCTTGCGTGGATCTCACTTGTAATATTTTGTCTTCGTTCGCATCATCGGAACTGCTATCCGCAATGATGGCTTTCTGGTTGTTCATCATGGGGAAGAGTCTCAAATTCCTACTAATAATAGAAGGCACACCAGTGTTCGAAGCCGACAATATTCCATTCTTGATGTTGGATGATACAATCTCGTAAGGATATTTTTTTTCCGCATGTTTACTTGAATGTAACTTGGAGAGATTCGACATATTGTTGGCATTGTTTAAACCTATCTTCGTCAATTGGGAATTCAAAAAATCTTTGTTTATTGTTATCAAATCTGCTTTTGTGATAGGCATACTAATTTTCTTTTCATTTTTCTGAATAATCGTCGAGCCTGTGATGGACGTTTCAGTATTAGAAGGAGATGCTTTTGAGGATTTAGTAGCTGAAAAATAAAAAAAATTACGATTAGATCATATTTATTTATTAGTATTTGGAAAACTCACATCTAACTGCTTCTGCATTTAAATTTTTAACACATAATAAGCAATATTTTATTAAAATGCAAATCAAATTAAATAGTAGATAGAATGGTAATTGGTTCTAGACGGTTTGAGCACAAAGAGCAAACTGTTAGCGTTAATGGATCTATGAAGGAATACATTTGGAAAGAGCAAAAAAAGCGGCGAAAGAAAAAATGTAATATTTTGACAAAAATCCCTCAAGAAGTATCAACCGTTGTAAGTTTACACAACCAAAAGACTCTTAAACTGTGAGGTTTTTGGGTTATGTTATATTGCAATATTTTGTTTGGTCACATTTCAGATTATTGCAGTGTCCTTCGAAGCGAGTCTGTCTGTATGAAAGTCAGTTTTGCAGACTTGCCCTGAAGAAATACACAATATGCTCTAGCAATATGCTATATGAATACACTACAATTGCATCTTATTTGGTTCAATAATTTGACAAACAAAATGTCTCAACACAACACAATTACCCAAAAGTGTTAAGCATCTGGTGAGAGTATAAGAAGTATATTGTGAATGAGACTAATAAATTAGGACAGAAGTATTGATGTTGAATTTTAAGTAATTGAGATCTGGAATCTGAAGATGGGAAGATATGAAAGCAATGGAAGTATAAATGACTAGCACTACTGTCCTATTCTGGGCAAGGACAAAACGGAGAAGGTAATAATTAGGAATTTCGAATATAGCCTACAGAATGATCATGAGTAATGCGGATGGAACAAACTAAAGAATTGACTGGATCTTCACTTAAAGCATAGGTTCTCAACGTGGGCGATAACGCCCCCTTGTGGGCGTTTGAGACTTTCGGGGGGGCAGTAGAAGACT
>JAPMAF010000903.1:0-12452 GCA_026537445.1 Silvatares holzenthali
TTAGTTTCTAAATAATTGACAATCAATAAATATGGAAGTCTCCTATCACAAAGTTACCACCGAACAAATCGAATTTGAATTATTAATTGAGTATACACCTATTAGTGAAAATGTGTACTAGTCAGAAGAGCTATTGGCAATAAATTTAATTATACCCTTCTTAATGAAGACTAAATTATTGACAAATAAAAAGAAAAAAGTCTTGTGAAAATTTACGCATTTAAAAGATGCTTTATATACCTAGAACCACTGATAAATTCTATACATTAAACCAAATGACAATTTAGTGCACTAGGCTTTTAGCAGTAAACTTCCGATTCGCATGCCTTAGGGTAAATAATATTTTAAAATTTAAAGCATATAAACGAACATTAAGGAATATTATGTTTGTGAACTCTAAAAAACATGTCATGTTTGATTTACTATGAAAATTATCTCAAACTGTTCACTTTTTGAGCAAGACATTTAAAATATCACATTCAATTAAATCAATCTATGCTTAAGGGGATCTATAAGATCTATGCTTATGCCGATCACCACAATTTCAGAGAAATCAATTAAAACTAGCAATGAATTAAAGGAGATACTATGATTTTCTTACTAAATGCAGATAAAGGGTGTTTTATAAATATTTATCAATAATTCAAAGAAAATACCATATTACACTCTCAGAAATATAAAAACATAGAACATATCTTTAACACGGAATGGAAAATAGATGTAAACAATAACAGTTTTTAAATAAAAATGTGTATATATTAAATTGAAAACATGATTTTTTTGTTTTCAATACATTTTTGGATATTCAAGTCATTTAAAAGCTTTCAAGCTCCACTTTTATGATCACAATTTACTATCGAACGCGTTAGTCTTAAGAAATGTTATATTCTAACAGTATAAAAGTTTTCTAATGTTTCAGTATTTTTCGGCTATAAATTTTTTTTGATAGGCTCGGATTGATTATATTTGTAGACTTTCTGGTACATGATATTTAACAGCTTATCCCATGTTTTTACTTCATGAATGAATTGAAAATTTGCTACATTAGATTGTCGAACTTTCATGACCATGGACTTCCAATTTACGCTTAATAATGCTAAAGTCCCTATCATATGAGAAAAAGTGTAACATTTATTTATTTATTTAACAGTACAATGTACCAAATATAAAAATAATTTAAAGAGAATTAAAATATACATACACTAGCATAACAAAATCAACAAAGTATAAAACGACAACAAGAAAAAAGAAATGATAAATAATAGTTTATAAAAAATCATAGAAGTAAATAGGAAGACACGGTTATCAAGGGATAGGGACAAAGAAATAAGGAATTATGATGATACAGAGAGACACAATGTTTTCATAATACGTGATAGAGGGTCGTGAAACATGTCCAAGGCATTCAGTAGGTCGTTAAGAAGATACACAGCCCTAGTATTGGGCATGCAGGCACCAAGGTATGTTGAGGAATGAGGTATAGCGAAAGGAGCATGATTTTGAGAATGGAGGTAATTTACTGGGGCATACAGACTGAAGGTAGCGAGTACTAATGAATAATGAATGTTATCTCTTAGCAACATAATAAAATGTTGCAATAGGGATATGTTAAAAAGATGACACTTCATGGACTAACGCTCCTTTAAAAAGGAGTATGCAGAAAAGTGATAGATATTTTATGTTATTTGCTGAACTGACTCCAATTTGTTTTTTTTTAAATCAGAAAGATGCGTTACTGTTTTTTTTATGAAATATCAATAACTAAATTTGTTGAAAAATGTAACTTATGTTCCTTTAGGATGTTGCAATTAAATTATTCAGTCTATGCCAATTCATTGACTGCAAGATGCCAGAGTAAAGATTTACAATTTTTAATATGAACAACTGTACAATGTAATCATCTTCGGTAACAATTTTAAAAATGTAAATATATTTTAATCGAAATCCAAACTGTATATTCGTAAAATATTATCGTAATAATTAAATAATATACGCCATGACTATTTTTAGTGTTGTAATTTGTAAAATAATCATAGGCAAGCGTTAAATGAGAATTTAAAATCGTTTTAACAAAGAAATGGACGATTTAATAAATTTAAATTAATAAAGATGTTCATGTTTGCATGAGTAACTAAAGCGTTTTGTAAATAAAGTTACACATATTGGGTTACGTTTCGTGTTATTCTTGCACAGGATACAACAAGACATTATGATCATATTTAGATAGATAGCTTTTAGATAAAAGCTTATCTGTGAAGTTCTTCAGATCAACGGCTGTATTTATTGATTTCTGTCTACTTTGAAGCAACCTTTAAGTCCATCTTCCTCCAATGATATGTCCAGACGGTATAGCTTTTGGCATTATCCTTTTTTGTGCAAGATTTGAGCTAATTCAATAAGCATTTTTAAATCTAACAGATAGTAAAATTTACAATGCGTATTGAAGTAGTGCATTTCATAATTTGGAATCGCACAGAAAATTTTAAATTATGCAATCTAGCCTCATCAACAGTACAATCTACATTAAAAAAAAACAATATATTTAAATTCTCCATTACACATGACAAAGAATCGAACTTTTGCATTCCTCAGCCATTTATTAAATGGTAGTACATAACGGAGATGCACGAACATGGATGAGGTAAGGAATGTATGCCAGGATTGAGCAATGTGGTGCTCCAATGTCTATGCCTACCTATGTATATAAATTCTCAGACTTTGGGAAATGGATAGAGTTTGATGAACTCATATTCATTCTTTATTTTGACTGTGCACGTTAATAGATATTGTTCATTAGATTGTCATCCTTATATTTTCTAATAATGTCCACTTCTTTGAACTGATTATTGCATAGGTGAAAATGTTGAGAAAACCAGTTTTTTAATATTTAGTATGGATACAACCATCAGAGTATTTTAAAATTTGGCAAACTATTCCTTAATGCAAATTAAGAATAGGCTACACATTTTCATAGTGTGTTCTGTGCAAGAAACATAAAATATATTATTGAAACCCAGGTAACAGTTCTATCTAACATCTCTATTTTCTTTATCACATTGTATATAACTTTGTAATGTCCAACAGTTATACTAACACAGAATAAACATACAATCGAAAGATAATTAAAAAATATGTGAGATTGAATAAAGTTTATTATTAAAATCCCAAAGAAGGGATATAATCCATTTGTTGAAAATGAATAAAAATGTAAATTTTAATGAAATGTTATATAAAATTTATCATATAAATGATTTCTCAGGACAGTTGAGAAAGTATTTTTTCAATCCAATCAATAGATTTTTTAGAGTATAAACTCGTAGCAAAGATGAATCGTTTTGGGAAACTTATTTCATTAAAATGAATAATACTTTATGGGAAGCTTCCTCTTTTTTATTAGCTTTCCCTTCTCCCTTCTTTTTTATCAATAATTATTACTAACAATATTAGTAAGAGAAGAGAGCCTATGAATATGTAACTTTTAGGTTGGAGACCCTGGAATTATTGAATTATTAATTCTGGAATTATTGAAATAATTTCCAGTTACTGTTAAATGTATCTGTTTGTTTTTGAATCGCTTGTCTTTAATTTTCGGTTCTGAACCATGTGGCTTTTGAAAAATAAACTAATTTTGCTACCTCTCAGCTGAGTAATTTACTTGGTCTTTTAAATAGAGGGTTGTATAAAACAGCATTCTCTTTTTCAGTCACTGTCTCATGAAAAGATTGAAACATTCAAACGGTTTTAAGATCACAACTATTTATCTCTTGTATCAGATTAAAACATCTTGTACATACTTTAATTCCGAAAATATTTACTGCTAAAATATTAGTGTCATTGTATGCTTAATAGCCTTTGTTGGGCCTCGGCTGACTCCTGGAATGTTCTCCATTCTGATCTGTCCATTGGCATATATCCATATAAAATTTCATGTTGTAATTGTTATGTAATTACATGAGTGAAACTGTCTTTCTATTTTAATACTCAGTACGTTGTTGGGTGCCTTGACTGAATCTTGTAATTCATTCCACCATTGTCTGTCCATAGCCAATATCAATTAATTAATTCGTCAGCGTTTCTTTCTCCCGTCACATTTTGACTGCTAAAATATAATATTACTATAAATAATTATGTTGTTCTGTAACCCTTTCGGGACGGGTATATTTCACAATGTCGACTGCGCTGGACGCAAAAAATTACTTAATGTCACCCGCACTTAAAGTAAATAAAAAATAAATAAACAGCGCTATTCGGATATCAATACAAGTAAAATGTGTCAGAACGCTTATTGACGTTACCCGGCTGTCGCGGTAGTCATGCAAAACGCTTATTGACGTGACCCGTCCCGAAAGGGTTTTAAAATGAATAATTTTATTCTTGAAATCTGTTTCCCAAAACACTACTTTGCTGACTACACTGCCTGATTCATTGTAAATCTAGATGACATGTTTTATTTCAAATTTCTAGAGAACCATTCGTACACAACTCCTAGTGTGCTGTTCTTGTATTTATTTGACTTAATAACTAAGTGAATGGTTAGCAAAAGATGGAAAATGCTCACGGCATGTCTATTGAAGATTATTTTCTTGTAACATATTGATTGACAATAAATACAAGATACACTCTCCTATTCTATAAGATGTGTTATAAATGTAATTGTGTACATTTTGTCCTAAATAATTTTTATTTTCACACATAATCCTATAAGTTCAATTTGTTAAATTTTATTATAGTAATAATTAAAAAAAAATATACTTCAAATGAGAACAATATTTCTTAAATCCTGATCTCTAAGAAGTGATATTATTGATTTACTTAAGGTCTTTATACACACTCAAATAATTTGAATATATTCAAATTTAAATGATTTATTTCGGATTTACAATCCATAGAATATTTGTACAACATTGCATGTTAGTTGGTTACAATACAATGGTGAATAAAATAGTATTATTGCACTACAAATTGATAAAATGTCTTCCTTAACCGATTGATTGCTGTGGGTGTATTTTTATTCAAAAAAAAAAAATCAATCTAATACTGAACGTTTAGATTGAAACTATTATGGATAACATATATATAGCGCCGTTTTCGTGAGAAAAGGCGCTGTAGTAGTGATGAATTTACACTTTATATTTACTTTTAAACTTTAAAGTACATTATAGGTTGTAGCATTTATACATGGTAATTTACAGTGGTTCAAAATGTTGTATGACATCAGTTAGGTTCAAGTAAAACAATACATCCACAATGCTGACATTTACTACCCCCCAAAATATGTACAAGTATATTCTATTACCGAATTATATAAACTGATATAGAGAGATCTCAGTAAAAGTAAATGAATATACGAGGAGCATTTTGAAGCTAAAAATCTTTTCAAAAGACTTTATTGGTCTCGAGGACTGAAAAGGGATTACAGAAGCTTGTAGCCCTAAAACTGGGACTAGAGTTAAGTTGACCTTGTGATCAGTTTGTCGGCCTTGTTGTCGAGTGGTTAGTACACTTGATTAAGGTGTTGGAGATTGCGAAAAAAGAAAATAGTGGAGTGAAAAAAAGATATTTCAAATATGCATTTTTCGATCCACATTTATAAAAAACACTTATGTGTGAAAATATATTTAAAAAATTCGAAACAGCAAAAAATGCATTAAAAATGTATATTCATTCTGGACTAGAAAAAAGGGGTAAACCTTGTATCAACCTGGAGCAATACCACTGTTCAGTATTGTACGCTACAAGGAATGGATTTATCCATGTTTTGTGATTAGAATTGAATAACCAGGTTTTCTTTCTTTCCTACTTTTATACAACATTTGCATATGCAACTGCACTGAACGTTACAGGTCTATGAGGATGATGTTGTCGGAGTGTCCATTTTTTTATTTTATACTACACTTGAGACACCATTACACCACCAACTGTCAGGGCCTGTAACATTCACGTAAATGCTGTGTAGCAGTCGGAGGAGAGATTGAAAATTTGACCTCCAACGTCAAGTGTCTTAACCCAACCACGAAACTGACAAATATCTCTTGTGTAGTATAACAAATAATCGCATTCTCAGTGTTGCATATTTCTATTTTTAATGAGAATAAGCAAAAAATAAATATCGTTAAATAAGTAACTTACAAATTTCCAAAACACGAAACAAATTGTACTAAAACGATTAAGAGTTACAGTTTACATGACCAATAATGTATTCGTTTTGGGAGTTCAACACTAATTTAGCAGATTTACACAATGACGATATGCAAAGTTATTTGAGTGTATATTGAGACATTGCAGATTTAAAAAAAAATATTATAGTAGAATCCTATTCCCTGAGGAAAATCCTTAATTTGGTATTAGTTTCTTCTTTTCCCATTACAGAGTTTGATCGAGATGGTTCGAATTTATCACGTGACCAATTTGCTCACACGCAAGCCAAAGACATGATTAGACTTTTTTACTAAATATGTGAATATCTAATTTAATGCCATAGATGTATTACTCCATTTTGTATTTAAACAGAAAGGGAATACTGTTTTAAGTTGTACTGACTCTAGCAATATGCATTGAACGTACCAAAATTGTTGATTGTCAGTTTATCTTTAAAACATTTTAATCATTTTTACACTATTCCATTATGAGAAAGTTGTTTCTGGTATCAAACTATATGTGACAATTTAACTTTGCTGTAATTACATACATATATACATAACACACCATTCCCCGATAGAGGCAGGTAGAAAGAATGGAGCGCAACTTCTCTTTATCTTGGCACACAATCCTTGCTTCCTCCACGTTCATGCATCTCGTCATCTCATACACACCTGACGGTTGTTGTGGCTCCAAACATTGTCTCCGTTAAGAAACTGAGAAACATACTCCTGTCAAGTTTTTCCAGGCATTCCGCATACTGCTTTATTTATTGGATGATTTATATAGCGCTGTTTCGTGAATTCAAATCACCCAAAGGCGCTTAAACATCCCAAGAGCGCTTTGCCACTAATATTTGCACTGTAGATCTGTTTTACGATTCTTTCATTTGCCATTCACTCAGCATGTCCAAGCCATCTTAAACATCCAACTTTCATTCTGTTTACTTTTGATTGACATTTTTCTCTGATATATTCATTTCTATCCTATCACTCAGGTTCTTTCCGTACATTCTGTGTAATGATTTCATCTCCACTGCATTTATTCTGCTTTCATCCTTCTTCTGCCAAGTACACTTTGTTGTAATTACTTTGCTATAAATATTTTATCCCGAACCTCCCTACAAGCAGTTCAATAAAATCATCACCGAAACTGAAGAATATTTTGCAGGGATTGACAAATCTTGTTTTTCGGAATATTGAAGAAAGTAGAATACCTATGGGTCCAGTGTGGACAAAACAAATGGGTAAAAATAAAACGAAATTTTCTCAAGTTTTTTTTTCTATTTCTAACGCTAGTGCTTGTCAATCAGTCCTCATATACACACACTTACTGCTTATTGTCCACTTAAACATGCTCTAATTCTATTGAAGCGATTGATGAAATTAAGAGGAATGTATTGAGATGGTTTGGTCATGTAGAGGAAATGGTTCTGAGAGGCTAGTGCGGAAGATCTATTATGTGAATATTGAAAGCACGGGACACAGGAGCTGCCTAAGTAAAACGTAGCATGATCAGATCAATCACACGTTGATAGATGACTCTGTCTGTTGTTGTAATAATCACAAAACATGCATGAGAAAATGTAAGAATGCGAACAAGGCAAGGAACATTTGTGAAGATATATGGTGTGGTACTCGATCCTCTCTGTTTACCCCTATGGGAAAACTGCTGTTTTTTTATTATTTTGTATTGTATTGTAAACTGTCACCATTAAATATGATACAAAGCAGAGGTCACATTTGTAGTATGACTGTAAATGAGATGGTAGGATTTAAGAGAACGTAGAAATGAAAAGTGCGCATATGAAAGCAGGAAATAAAGTGAACTGAACACTGTTATATCAAACAAAAAATTATCCAAGAGTGACTGGATGGCAATGTATAACAGAGTATTGGTACCAATTTCGATGTATGGAAGTGAAATTTGGACATGGCGGAAAAAGAATAAATGCTATCAAAATGAGATCTCTTAGAAGAATGTGTGGCAAAATAGTGTAAGACAGAATAAAGAATATATATAAAAAAATATGGAACTGGTTTGAATATTATTGATGAAATTAAGGAAAAAATGTTGAGACGGTTTGGGCATGTAGAGCACGAATACCGATAGTATTCGCAAGTCAAAGACTTTTGGGTAGTCATGTCGTGTTGTGACATTTTGTTTGCCGTTTCGGACGTTTTGTAAAGAAGGCAGTCTGCCTTCTTTACACAGCCAGACTCGCCCTGAAGATGGACACTGCAATGTGGTCCGAAACGTTAGCAAACAAAATATCACAACACGACATGACTACCCAAAAGTCTTTGACTTGCGAATCTTTTGGTCGTGAAAGCCTATGAAAATACCGATAGTATTGAAAATAAGAATGTAGAAGGAATGAGACACAGGGCTCGTCCAAGAAAATCATGAAATGATCAGATCTACCGAATTCTAATCAATGGCTCTGTTCAGTCATAATTACAGAGCATGCATTAGATGTATGAATGTGGATGAAGCAAGAGACGTATGTCAGGATAGTGGTGTGGCGCTCAATCTTCTCTGCCTAGTCGTTCTGAGAAGCGGTGTGATAGTGTATTGTATAGAAATGATAAACTGACAATCAACAATCATTTAGATAATATAAGAAATAACTTGCAAACCTTTTTTACATCAATTTTGTAAAATATATATATAATAGTATCGAAGCAGTTTCTGTCCGAACAAGTCGCAGACTACACTCGTTTAGCTGTTACGGTGATGTATGCTAAAATAATTTAGCATTAAAAATTTGTGTAATTATTATTATAAAATGAAAAAGGTTACCTAACCTAACCATAGAAGGAAGAGAATTAAAAAAAAGACACAATGTTATTACTTAAACGACAATTTTATTTGTTACTTGACAATAAAAAATAACAAAATTATGTTTTCTTTTGTGGATCCTCAGTGCCTCTGTATCTATCGAATGATTTTACTGGGATAAAAACAAGATTGTAAGGTATATTGAGAAGACCAAAGCAAGCATCGCAGATAGATAGACTCCATCTAGAGACCATGAAGCTAAAGGATATTACAATACAGATTCTCGAAATTTGTTAGGTTATAGCAGCCATGTTGCTAAAGCAATGTCTGTTAAGCAATAAAGTTGTTGTCACTTGTTCAGTAATCACCATGGGAGTAGTGTATGGCAAATCACCATTATAGTGTTGAACAATGTGTATTTTTTTTTATCTTATACTACGCATGAGATACCACAACTGCTGTTCTTGTGGGTCTGTAACATTCAGTGCAATTGCACATGTAAATGCCGTGTAGCAGTCGGAGGAGATTGAAAACCTGGTTTAAACATGGATAAATCCATTTCACATGGTTTACAAATCTGAACGGTGGTATTGTTCCAGAGCGATACAAGATATAAGAAGCGATACAAGATCGCCGACAAGCCAAGTGCTTGGCGGGATCTAAGTGGAAAAAAGAAAAAAAGGAAAAAATTATAAAAAAAAACTAATTATATGTATAAATTTTCTAAAAAAAAAAAATCTACCACTCTTTTCCAGTCCAGAATGTGTATATATTTTTAAATGCATTTTTTGCTGTTTTTTATTTTTTCTAAATATATGTTTACACATATATTTAATATATGAAAAGAAAATGCATTTTTAAACACACATTTTTTTCTGTTGAGTGAGTGAATATACATTTTTTTTAATGCATTTTTATGCTGTTTTGTTTTTTTAAAATATATTTTTAGATATATATTTATTTTCAAATCTGAATTGAAAAATGCATATTGGATTATAATTTTTTTCCACCTCCAGAATTCTTACAACGCTTTAGTCAAGTGTCTTGACCAAGAGGCCGACTTATGTTTACCTCGAGTTCTTTCACCACCGAGTGAAGAATATTTTACTGCCGAATTATTTAAATAAGGATAATAAACTCACTATACAGATTTCATTGAAAACAATTTGTAAAAATGTTTTTACTAAATATGGCCTAATCCTCTAAGGTGAAGTCAAATGGCTGAAACTTCTCCCGAAACTCTGTGACATACTCTACTTCCTCATCCTTAGATAGCTGACAAGCTCTCCAGTCCGCTCTATCCTCACAATCCAGAATCGGTGAGCTGGATAAGACATCTCTAAAAGGACAAAACATATACACATGATTTATTATACAAAATAATAAACAAAATAAATACTAATTTTTATGTAATTCAAAACCTCTAATAGATGAGTACAATACAATATTACGCAGTTTCCCTGGAGAGGTAGGTAAAGAAGATTGAGCGCTACACAATTCTATGCTTAATCCACGTTCATACATCTTCTCATGCATAATTTGCTATTATTATGACTACGAACAGAGTCATCAATTAAAATTCGGTTGATCTGTTCATGCCAAGATTTTCTTGGGCGGCTCCTTTGTCTCACATCTTCTACATTCGCATCCTAAATTTCCATACTAATCTCTCGGTATCCATTTGTTCAACATCTCAACCATCTCAAGGAATTTCTCTTAATTTTACCAATAACGCACATACTCGCTCCATTTCCTTAGATCTGAATTCCTTACTCTATAATATACACCATCATAAACCAATCATGCCGTTTCTCCATAGGGGTAAGCAGAGAGGATTGAACGCCACTCTATTCTATCCTGACATATAGTTCTGGCCTCGCTCATATTCATACGTTTCTTCATACATGCTCTGCGATTCTTATGACTGTAGACAGTGCCATCCACCAATGTTGATCTGATCATGCCATGTTTTCTTTAGGCAACCCCTGTATCTCATATCTTCAACATTTGCGTCATATACTGTTATTATTGATAAATTCATCAGAAATATTTGCATATAAATTACCTTCCAAACTGCAGAGGGAAATTGTGTTTAGTCCTAGTGTACAGCTGCTCTCCACTGGGGAGCTGAAGATGGAAGTAAGGAGTTCCAGGTACTGCCACTTGACTGAGATCTGTGTTTGCGGGAATAGGCTCCAACTGTAGGCCTTGGATCCCAGCTTCATCCTATGGACACCGTGTTAACGACACATGAATAATAATGATATGAATTATATAAAATAAGACTGAAAACCTAATCTAACTTCTGCATAATATTACAGAAGTCCATTGAGAGTGAACATTTTTAACGATTAACCCATTCATTGCTGAACATTATTAAGGATTGTCTATTGTTATGCTGTCCTTGTACATGTCCAGATAGCAATCTTGATGAATTTAACCATTATACATGACATTTACAATATGTATGCACGCTAGGCGCGTTCTCAGCACTCAGCGAAATAGCTAAGAACACTCTAGGTGCGTTCTCAGCATTGAATAAGTTGATAAATACAAAGGAAAACAGGGAGTACTAGAAGGATACAAAAGTTTGTAAGAATAGATAAATGCATCCAAAGCACAAAGATATGTTGGAATTCTTTTAATTCCCACTAAAATATAAAGTAAAGAATTTAATTTCAGCAAATAAGTGAGGTCACATATGAAGGCCACTCTGAAAATAAGTCTAGTGATTGGGACATTTGATTAAAGCGCTGGAGGTCGCAGGTTCAAATCCCGCCAGAGTGAAAAAATAAAAAAAAAAACATCTTTTAAATAGATTCTCCATCGCAATGAAACTCCTTTTATGGTTTTGATTTATTACTTAATTACAAATACATACATTTATTTAATAAATAAAATACCATTCGCTGAAGTGTAACAAAAATTATTTGCAGTGGCCTTGAGGTGTTTTTCTTATGAAAATGACACTATATAAATTATCCATGTTAATAATAAAAATAATAATACAAAAGATTCTACATGTTTCTGCCATCCACAAACCATTTTCGAGAATAATATTTCAGTGAATAAGTGAAACATATTGATTCTTATTAAACATATGTTGGTTGTGACAAAGCAATTACCTATGTATTCTAAAGTGTATTGGGAATCAAGTCGTATTTCTGGATTATATAATTAAACTAATAGTTTACAATTTACTGTAGCAAGAATATGTTCAGCAATAATTTGACAGTTTAAATGACTCACATGAAATACTTCTAGAAGTTGAGGTTCTGTCTCATTGGGCACAGGAACACATTGTATCTGAAGATGGGATGTTTTGAAGTTCCTTTCGAAGAACACTCCTAATTGTCCCATAGAATCGAAGAACTTAACGAGAGCCGCTTTGAATCGCTTTATCTCTTCATTTACATCAGCAGGTGCCTACAAAGAAGACAATTGATTCTCATATATTTACTACATACATACATACACAACATCACGCCTTTTCCCGGTAGGGGTAGGCAGAGAGAATGGAGCGCCACTTAGTT
>JAPMAF010000904.1:0-12452 GCA_026537445.1 Silvatares holzenthali
TGATAATAATAATAATAATAATGATAATGATTTAAAAAAAAATAATCCGTTTTTTTTTATATAGCGCAATTTACTAAAACAGTTTCATCTCGAGGACGCTGTACATATTATGCTTTAAATATTTCATTAACAAAATTCATGTTAACGAAATAGATACATATTAATATAATATTGTAATATCATGTTGGTAGTACATACATTTATACTGTGACAATTTTTATAGGTTCTAATTATACAGTTATACAGTAAAGCCAGTATTATCAAGTACGAAGATGGAGTCATTTTTTATGAAGAAAATACGTAGAAGTGATCAGAAGAATAGATGCAGGTGATGCAGCTGCCAAGACGTATTGTCGGTGATCGCATCTTTCAGGTTTTTCTTAAAATTTCTTATTATTAATATTCTTATTCAATAAACTTAAACTTGTGAAGCATTTTCCCTCACTATTTGTTAATTATTTTACTGCGCGTGCATCGCAATGTCGGGATTACACCATTACTTAGTATGAATAACTTCATGCATTCAGGAAATAATTTACGCTTCATAGAAAATACATCAACGCGCAGACAGTCGTGCAACTCGATTTCAGTTAACTTAAAGAGAATTTAAGTGTGGCTAGTCCCAGGGCCGGGTTAATTAAGATAACATGTTTGACTTAGGAATACGATAATAGATAATACACATTATGCATGAACCATCCTAATACATTATTCACACCCATGTCCGCGCCCGTACCCGTACTCCAATATATTACAATGTAGTTTATTCTTAAGGCCGCATTGAATTCAATCTTTAAGTAAAGCAAACTTTACCAGTCTTCATCCACAGTACAGTTGGCACAATACTAGTATTTTTTATACATTGTTACACTAACTTAAATATATACATGAGGTACCACGACACTACAATCCGTCTGGACCTGTAACATTTAGTGCAATTGCACATGTTAACGCTATGTAGTAGTAGGAGGATGGAATAAAAACCTGATTATTTAATTCTAGACAAGAAACTCCTTATAATGTTACATGCAATACTGAACGAGGGTAACGCGGTATTGATCCAGGGCGATGCAAGATCTACCACTCTTTTCCAGTTGAGTGAATATATATTATTTTGATTGCTTTTTTGCTGTTTTTTATTATTCATCCCAATACTGAACGGTGGTATTACTTCTGGGGGATACAAGATTTTCCACTCTTTTCCAGTCTAGAGTGAAAACACATTTTTTACTTTTTATTATTTTAGTATATTTTTACACACACACACACACACACAAACCTGAATTTAAAACGCTATTTTTAAATAATCATTTTTTTCCCTCCGATTCGGTATCTCTCCGATAAAATTCGAACCCGCGACCTCCAGTGTTCTTACAGCGCTTTAGTCAAGTGTCAATTACTGGACCACAAGATCAACAAGTACATTTCACAAGTTTCGGACAAAATCTATACACTAGATGTATATTGTTTGTTCGACATGGGACGTTTATTTTTTGTTTGTAAAAATATTGCTCCATGTCATTTTAAAAAAAATCTCCTCCTGATATTACTGAAAAAATTCTGGTGGGTTTTAGCTTCCTGGGTTAATCCTCGTAAACGGTTTACGGAATGCCCTTCAACACACCTATCAAATTTGTTTTGACTTCTCAATTATTTCTTTGTTTTTATTTATTTATTTATTTAACAGTATTATTTAGTAGAAAAGAAAACATTACATGTATTGATAAGGAATACAAATAATAAAAAAAAATATGATAATTACAAAAATAATAATTAGCACATAATTGTATGTAAATTATTGAAAAAGAATTATAAATAAACGATATTACGTGAATATTTTGATTTGTTTAATAAATTTAACGTTTTTGTCATTATTGTACAAGATAGTGGGTGAATGTCAATGTTGCTAGGTAATTCATTAAGTACTTAAGGCAATTATATCAAACTTATTTTTCTGCAACTGTTGATTATAGTGTGTATAATATAACACTCATATGGTGTGAGATTGATGAGAAGCGAGACTGGTGAGAGCAGGAACAGTCGTTTGTACATTTCCAAAACAACATTTTAGATCATTAAGAAGAATGTGCGAAAATCCTTAAATGATATTATGAGAAATGAATAAGTCGGTGTATCAATTGAGATCAACAATCATAAAGAGAAGGAAAGTTGTACTTTTGAAATGGTTCAAACTTATCGAACGAATAATGAATGCAGAAATAGTTAAGCAAATCTTTTGTTCAAATATGCTTAGCAAAGGTGCAGGGAAGACCGAGAAGAATATATATCACACATTATTGGTTAAGGTAATGTTAAATATCTTAATAACTGTAAATATCTTGCATGCATGAGGGAATGTATGAATGTGAAGGAAACACGAAATGTGTATCAGGAAAGAGACAAGTGGTGCTACATTCTCTCCGTCTACCCCTATGGCATGATGTATTTATTGGTTTCATTTTAGTATTGTAGTGATAATTACCAGATTAATCTCGCAAAGCCTTGTAGAATCTTCTATGATCTAGGAATTTTCTAGAATCTTCTACAAACCTCTGGAACCTTCTTTGATTTTGGGACTAGCCTATATAAAATACACGAGTTTGTCACAGCTGTTTTTCAAGCTACGTACTATTAAAGCTAAGCTTTATTGCTAATTTTATCAAGGAGAAAAGTGTTAAAGAATCTTGTTGAGACTACCTTAGAACGCAGTTTTAATATATGCATGTTAGCGCAGAGTTTATTTCTGCTTCTTTTTAGAATCAAATATACATGATATGCAGAGATAAGAATGCTCCAGCTATAGAAGATATGCATACAATAGAACTGAACGCACACGATTCCAATAGAATTCACTATTTTATTAAGAATATTTATGTATTAATTCAAGGAAAGCTATAATATGCTATAATGTAAATTTTTGCATTGATTAAGCATTGTTCCAAAGCTTCTTCCTTTAATAAATACTACTAGAGGGTTTCAATCATTGATTTATATTAATATTCCGGATTCATCCCTCTTTTATTACCTTCAGTAGTTTTCAAGTTTAAAAGTTTTCGTATTAAAAACTTATTGTCTTATGCTGCTGCATTTTACTTGTCAATAATATAAACCGGAGACTTTAGTAAAAAAATTGACAACTAATTTGTCATTTATTATTAATCAAATAGAAAATATAAGGTATCAAAAGACGTATCTTTAAATTTATTGAAGGAGATTAAAATCACTAAGATGGTAACATTTCAAGAAATAAACTTTTGCTTTATTGTCGTTTATGAAAACGAATTAGCACCAAGAAGAAAATCAATTAGTATTTTCGATGCCCAGAAAGTACAGCTCTCCACAAATTATGATTTAATTCTCATGTAACCTTCTGGTCCCATGTTCATTTATCATATTGTATTTGTTTGCTACATAATCAGCAAAGTAGTTTCTTTAACTACGCAATCTAAGTTGACTGCAAAACCTCTCAGATTTAATCTGTTCTTGCATATAATGCATATACTAATATCTTAACTAAGAAATCCTGTCACAAGTTAGCAGTAATACAATGTGGAATGTAATACATGGTGGTTAGAATAACATTTAATGACGAAACTAGATTTTGATTATAAATACATCTAAATATTCACAATTATCAAAACATTCACCATATACCTCACATTTAAATTGTGGAAGCGTAGAAATTAAAAGGATAATTATTTAAACGGAAATACCTCAGCACTTAGATCACTTAATGAGAAATGTAAAATACCAATATCTGTAAAGTCGGGCAAACTTTTAGCAGCAAATAATGTTTACTACCAATCACTGTTCAGAATAGTTATCAACAAAGATAAGATTATACTGCTAATCTCTATCGTTCTTGGGAAAGAACATAAAAGATAATCATTTTAATACTTCATTATCTCCAGCGCAACAAAGCTGTATGTATCTTTCTCCCCTCTTTGATTGGGTTAATTTATTCACAGCACAAGCGGAGACTTTTCCTTTCAAAGATTTCTAATTATCTTTTATCTTGTTTGGTGAGCATCCAGGCTTTTGATTTGCACGTAAGAAGACATACTGGATGCTCTTTTATTTATATTTACAATGATATTATTCGTTTTGTTCACTGTTAACTATTTTGCCATATGGTATGCAAATAGATAATTTCACCTACTTGGGTGAATCATGATGAACTGAGAGAAACGGTGAAAGTCTGAATCAAGTAGTTAAAGCTGGAAAGTGTGCGATATTCAGACTGGATAGGCAGAAATGATTAAATAAAATAAGGCGTAGGTACTGGGAGTAACAGGGCGTATTTAAGTTAGTTGGAAGTACAATCACTGCACTACGGGTGCCGGCAAGTCCTATCATTACTCTCCAGATTATCCTATGTCATCGCAGCTGAACGCATGCACTAAGAGCGAGTAGTTCGCTATCTAGGCTTTGGAGGGACATGTCGAATACATGCAGAATCACTTAAGTCGGCTTTCAAACAACAATTTATGAAGCACACTCTCGTCTTATCTCACTACTGTTGATTCCTTCCATCGCTCCTTCCCTCTGTCACCAATAAATATTGAAACTACCTATGGACATATGCATTTAACAAGTATGCATTTTAATAGTATATTTTATGAGTTTTATTTTAACGCCATAGTATTAATTAAAAAGGAAAATTTGCTCAAATATATTTTGTCACTCGGTTCATCCGACTAGTGCTGAATAACCAGGTTTTCATTCTCTCCTTCTATTGCTACACAACATTTGCATGTTCAATTTCACTGAATGTTATAGGCCCAGATCGTCGGTAGTGTCGTGGTGCCTCATGTGTAGTATAACATATAACAATCTATTTTATAGCGTGCTTAAAAAATTACGGGATTTGTATGTTAAAATTGGGTTTCAATCCCTAAATGATCGAAAGCTTCCGTCTCTGAATATCGAAGCTTTTATAATTAAAAATAAATAAATGTTTTTTGGTGTAAATTATTCAGCCGCATATCCTCGCGTATCAGTGTAGCCATCCATCACTGGCGGTCGTTCTTTAACTGAAGGCGATCTTTTTTACATTACCGAGAATTCGCCTCTCGATTTCTCGATGTTATCTCATTGGAGATCATTAAGACATCATCTGGATGAAATGAGAAACTAAACCGAAACAATTAAATCGTATTTTTTGTGCGTAAACGCCATTCATAATTATACCGGCTGCATTCAAAGAAGACACAACCAAGTCCAAACGTATGAATATGTGCAATGTCCTCAACCTATTGAAAATATCAATTGTTCAACCTATCAAGCTGAATTCATGCAATCTTTAGAGCAATAACTATCAAATTTGGAAGGCTTTAACATTGACGGCACCCTCATCGTCAACTACATCGATAAGGAGAAGGAAGATTTCCTCAGATCTTCGCAAGGAGGCAATACCGTTCAAGATTACCATAAACAATAAAATGGCCTCGCGGTCTAGTGGCTATGACACATGACAAAGAGATGGAGGACCACGTGATAAGTTACGCAGTATATAATACCAAACGGTGGTATTGTTTCAGGGCGATACAAGATCACTCTTTGTCAGTCCAGAGCGAATAATCATTTTTTTAAATTTTCGGTTTTTTTTTCACAATATTTGTATTAAATAAGGCATTTGTATTTTTTTTCACTCCGTCGGGATTCCAGCCTGTGACCTCCAGCACTTCGGTCAAGTGTCTTAACCACTAGGCTACGAGGCCGATTCTACAATCTTGTGATTACCCTTTTATGTTGTACAACAGGAAAGAGCTTATCGCTATTATCTCTAGTCCCCATTCCAGTCCTATTGAAATTGTATCAACTTGTATTAAGTTGTATTTTTCCTAACACTGTCTTCCAAAGAAAAAAGTCACGCTTTCCGTACTTTACTGGCAACCTTATGTTATTTTTCCGATTACTCCTTTAAGCATCTAAGGTCCATGAAGTTGAGAGCTCCTTTTTCGTTTGGATAAGGAGTCAACTAATTTCAACTGACGTGTTGACATTAACAAAATTTGATTGGGTATGTTTTGGGGTAGAATCCATTCCAAGTCCCGTGACCAGTTCATCATTGCCGTGCAATTTTCAAGGTGTGAGGTTTCTCACAAACGGTATACAGTTTGCGGATATATTTGTGGCGGCACTAAGCAATTAGTAGGTAGCTACCTGGGCATTTTATTAACTTTCATACCGAAGTAGTAAAATAATACATTACGTTGTATATTACTATGGTAGCGAGGTGAAGTGGTCTTGTTCAAGATTTATTATCTTTTAATAGCTCATTGTATCCAATAGCTATTTCGAGCCCCGCTATTTTGATGATCCATCATCAGATAATCATTTGATGCAACTTCTTATATTAGCTCACTGATGCCTCGTTAGTCCACCTGATCCTCTATGTTCACGGGACTCCAATAATACGATTCAGGAAAAAAACACTCATCATCATCATCATAAGCTCGACAGCCCTGAGTAGGCCTTGGCTAAATCGAGGAATCTCTCTACTCTATTCTATCCATGGCTACCGTTCTCCGTCCTCTCAGATCCAGTGCCCTAGTTAGCACCGTCCATCCACAGCAGCTTGGTCTTTCAACACTTCTGCATCCTTGCGGTGGTGGTTAGGCACTTAACGTAGTTATCATTTATTCTCATTATATGGTTCGCTTAATGCTCCTTATGATGTCAAGTTTTCCATGAATGGTATACGGTTCACGGTTAATCTGTGGCGTCGACGACCCGCTTCATTCACGGGTCCATATATCCTGCGAGAAAAATGCGCAGACTATTTAATTCAAACTCAAAAACTGTTAACCATTTCCACACGAAATTTAAAATCTAGTATTTAAATATGAAAAACACATTTGTAAAAATTCTTTTCTCTCTTTCTGTTATCTGTTCTCTCAAACGCGTATGAAATTGCAACACAATATATCAACATTAAATAAGCAACAAATTAAATTAATTAAAGAAGATGCAAACGAAAATACCCTCATTGGGCATAGAATAACAATAGTAATAAATAAAAGATAAAAAATAATAAAAATATGAAAAACACATATTTAAAATAACAAATGAATAATATATAATATTTAAAAGAACGAAGAGAAAAGAGAAAAGGTGTCGCAACATGAGCGAAAAATGAAAGTTTCACCCCATTTTTGCAGTTATATTTTGACAATCAAACTATTTTTACAGTTATAAATTTATAATGTATCGATATTTGGTACAACAGCGCGTTCTTTTTGTTAATATATTTTTAAAAATTGTGAAAGTTTGATTCACCCAATCAGGAAATTGCGTCCAATTGTTGGTAAATAAAATGGTTAAAAAGGACATCAAGTTTGAAAAGAATAAACAAAAATTCAAGGAGACTGGGTTCATTGCTGACGCCAGATCAGCGACAATCCGAAGGTCCGTAAAATTTTCCATCTTTAATTTTTTTTCTCTGGGGTTAATTGAAGCCAAAATAAATATCAACAAGCTCAATCTTGAAATAGAAGAGTGACCACTGTATCTTTGTTAAAACAACGTAAATGTATCAACAAATCTGAAGAAGCATATATTTGATATATAATACTTTCTTTACGCGATTCCCACATGTTTACTTTATGATTAAATAAAAAATATAATATTTTATTTTAAAAAACCATGTACAGAACACATCCCTTTGTTACCAGTTAAGACTGAATTGTTATATTTTAGAATGAAATGCAAATAAGCATTCATGAGTAGAACAACTTAAAAAGTAAACATTCATTAAGATAATTTTTTTGAAAGCGACGAATGATAAATTATTCTAAATGCATATAATAACTATTCTGGCCGCCATTTGCATCAATATTCTCGCATTCCAAATCTTTCAAATAATATATCAATTATTTGTAAAAATGTCCGTCATAAAAATATGACTTCGGGACAGTGGTGGCTAGTGGTACGTGTTATAAATATTGTTTGAGCCTAAGATTACAAGTATAATCTCAAATTAAACCTTAACCATTCTGTAAATAATATTTTGTGCAGTGGAATTTATTGGCAGAAGTCGTTATACATTTTCAATGTGATCACTAGTAAATAACTCATAGATTGCGCTTCATAACTCATAGATTCATTCATAACATAATTCACTCATAGATTCATTCATAACTCATAGATTGCGCTTAAAAGCTGCAGTATTCTTAATATACGTTTTAATGTTTATTGTGATTTAGTGTTAGTGTGTAGAAATACGTATTAAAATATTAACTCTTAATCTTATCAGTAATCACCAATTTCTAAATAAAGAAATATATTTTGCAGACACGTCAAGGAGAGTACATTCTAGATACACAATTCTTCTAGAATATATCAGTCATATTCAAGATTTTCCACCAACATCCCACTTTGAATAAATCAACTATTTTCCTCTCGCTTATTTTGATTTCTAAAGTCTTAACACCTTCTACAAATATGGATAATACAGGTGATTTGGTTACTATTATTTTGGCGCGGATTTTTAAGTATTTCTATTTCTCTAAGCCTTCGCATGTCAAGAATTTTAGGTAGGTACGTCGTGCTGTAACATTTTGTTTGCCAACGTTTCGGGCCGCATTGCATTGCAGTGTCCATTTTCAGAGCGTGTCTGCCTGTGTGCCAGGTTGACTTGTAATGAATTGTGACCGTGAAAGCCTACGACAATACAATTTTGACATTGTATTTTTTTCTATTTTTCCTTATTGCCACATTTCGTAAAACACTAGCAATATTTTAAAATTCCGTTTTTAAAATGTAATGTTTTTTTTTATTAAACGAAATGAACCGTCACTCTATCGACAATCTGAGATATCGAGTCTTAGTCGGCTTGGTGTGCTCGAGGATCTTCCGATTGGTAGGCCGGTCGACTGGACAACTGGCGGTGTGGTGGACTGAATAACTGGTAGGCCGGCAGAGTTGCCACTTCTTTGGCTGTCAGTCGTGACTTATCGGTCTAGCTTAACTTTGAGCATTTAAATAAAAGAAATGCCCATGTCTGCTTATCTTACAGCCTGACGACAACGGAGCGGCAGTGAAATACTGAACATCTCAGACAGGGTTAGGACAGCAAGGAAATAAATTAACTTTTCTTCATAATTTACAGAAATAACTTCCATTACGAGTAACAATTGTTTCGGTAGATTTATTTTCGAAAGAAATGATCTAAACACCGGAGCTATACGTATACGGTAGTATCAATTGCATTGACTTATTTTGTCTTGGATTGGGTCTGCTATCATTCGATTTGCTGCAATGCAGAAAAGAATTATTTAAATATTTTTCTTATGCCATTTTTCATTAACGGTTTTGCTTCACAATACCAATGAATGCTGTTGGCTAGAACTATTTGTACTGGAATGTTTCTTTAAACTTGACTTTAATCTATGGAAACACTCCTTTTCAAATAGTTCACGCAAAACGTAGAATTAGTTTATCTCCTATGTCGAGTTGAACGTTCGAATAAGTAAATTGAAATTATAAAAAGCTCTATTGGACTTACTTTCCATGCCCGCTGTTAATAACAATTTATTATATGAGGTTACAGACATCCCTGCTACAATTCCGTCCGGCATCAATCGATTTGGAACCGTTTACAATTCTATTACTTTTGCTCAAGATTATCAGTTTTTAGGTTCGGGTATTCATCTCAGTGCGCTGTTATAGCAATAGTGACCACGATAACATTCCTCAGTTCCAATTCACATCGAAGACTGAGATTTCCATAGTTATAAATGACACTCTATAACCATTTATTTTGTTTGATACAATCGTACAAAACGGTCTACGTGGAGGAACCAGTAAGACGCTAGACCAGTAATTTGGATCGTACACTTTCAGATTAGCTAATTATGGTTTTGTGAATGTTAAATGATTGCATTTTGGATGTTTGAAAAATGTATCTTCTTCGAAAATATGTAATCGGTCGTCAGAACTGTAAGTAAATGTTTATATAAATATAAAATTGGATGGTAACAGTGCCATCGACCCTATTCCTGTGAAGTTCAGGCTTCGATCCTTATGGATTTTTCTTCTAACTTGGTACGGTAGCTTCAAAAATTGAACTTTTTTCATCTAATTGTGTTCATTGATTTCATCTCAATTTTGTAGCACCGATAACCAGACATTGGAATATCCTTCTTTTAGGTGCTACAGGAAATAGCTTTCCGTTACTGTGCATAACCATCACTTACTACCCATTAGATGTGCGAAATTTATGAATTTCCGGTGCAATTATTTGGTGTTTTCAAAAATCTGTAAAGTTTTTGACAATATTATATTTGTCTAACTATTCCTTTCGAGGAAAGTTTTTTCTGTTTTCTTAAAATGTATTTCATCATCATCGTTATCTTTTCAGTGTTACAAAACAGTGTGAGTCTTGACTCCCACCAAGAAAGGTGTCATCCTACTCCTTTTCATTTCATTCCTGTCTAATAAACATATTCGTATATTTATTCTTAGAAATAAATTGTATTTCTTTTAGTAAAGTGTGTGAAGAGGTCGAGATGAAAGTGAACGATTTAATTAGAATTATAAAAGGTAACGATTCGCAAGTTTATGATTTTTGAGTAGTAATTTTGTTGTTCAGCCAAAGTTATTCAGACTAACTTTTAATTCAAACAGACTCTCTCTGAAGATAGACGCTACAATGTAGTCCCAAATATTGGCAAACAAAATATCACAATACGACATGACTACCTAAAAATCTTTAACTTGCGTACATATGTGATGTGTATGCTGAAATCAGAGTAGTCTACCCAATTTAAAAGATTTGACTTCCTGGTGTATAGATCATAAAGTTCAGCATTGTATCTTCCCCTCCATGTTGTCTCTTCTTTCATTGGGTCGAATATTTGGCGGCGAGTTTTCCTTTCAAAAGTGTCTTGAGATATTTCGTCTTGCTTAGTGAGTATCCTGATAAGTATTTAGTAATATGTTCTTATCATCGTTGGCCAAATTTATGAGTCCAAATTTACTCTGATCTATCCATCGCTAACGTCCTGCGTCTTCTCAGACCTTGTGCGGAGGAATCAACACCGTATATCCACCATAGTTATGGTCCATCAACACTTATATATCCTTATGGTTGGGTTAGGTAGTAAAGCATTTAGTGTGGTTATCATTATTCATTACGATTATAGTCTGCCAATAATACATGTACTCAGGCACGTTACGATATCAGGCTATAATATTCCCAGGTTCATATATTTTAAGATTTGTTCTACCAATCGCTGTGATTGCCCTCCTTTTGCCAACATTCTGAGCATTCAAGTTGCAAGAGCATAGATAATACTATCTCAAGTTTATTAAAGTATTGGCTTTTTATTTTTATGCACGTTTTATTTTTGATTTCCTTTATTTGTTTTTTCAGTCCCTTTTTCATCTTACTAAATATTACACATGAGACACCACGACAAATCCATCCGTCTGGGCCTGTACCGTTCGATTGCATATGTAAATGCTATGTAACAGTAGGAGGGGAGAGGGAACACCTGGTTATTCAGTTCTGGTTACGAAACATGGATAAAATCCATTTCACATGGCTTACAATAGTAAACGGTGGTATTGCTCCAGAGCGATGCAAGATTTACCACTAATTTCTAGTCCAGAGCACACACATACGTTTTTGCATTTTTGATATTTTTAAATATATATTTACACATATGTTTTTAGAATCTGAATGAAAAAATGCATTTTTAAATATTTTTTTTTACTCCGGCGAGATTTGAACCCGCATTCTCTAGCGTTCCTCCAACACTTTAGTCAAGTGTCCTAACCACTCGACCATAAGGTCGGCAGGGCAAGACCATAAAGCTGTAGGTTTGGGTAATTAATCTATTCCTAGAAGCAATCCAGGTGCATACACCTCCCATAGGAGGATATCATAGTAATTGAATTCAATAACAGAATCCTGATTATATAGTTACATGTCTCAAACATTGCACATATCGTTAAGAATGAGTGTCAAAGAAATCAGGTGGCTAGATCATTCGCTGTTACAGTAATGTTGGATCAAAGATACCATTACTTTTTGTTAACATTAAACCAGACATGAATACCGGATATGATATGATGTTTAAGAAACACATTGACAGAAGATCAAATCTCTTCTTCGCTTACAGCTCCTTACAATGCGGGAAGTCTGTACGCATACAATACTTAGTACAATACTAGGTACGTGTAATATGATTCATCATTGCTTAAAAAAATGTAACGGTATTTTTTTTTAATATTTGAATTAGTGTATGTACAGAGTAAAACCTGTTTGTTGCCAACACTATGTTCCCGTATAAAAAGGTTCATCAGTATAGATGGGAAAGAGGAAATTATAGGATCTTGATCGATTTTGTTCTTGTGGATTCTATGTGTAATGTAGTCTACACATGAGGCACCACGACATCTGGGTGTGTAACATTCGGTTCTATTGCACATGTAAATACTATATA
>JAPMAF010000905.1:0-10056 GCA_026537445.1 Silvatares holzenthali
AAAAAATCAAGAAATGCAATTAAAAATATGTATTCAGTTTGAGCTAGAAAAGAAAGGTTGATCTTGTATCGCCCTGAAGCAACCCCGTTCAATATTGTTAGCCACGTGAAATGGGTTTATCCGTGTTTCGTGACTAGAACTGAATAACCAGGTTTTCAATCTCTCCTCTGACTGCTATTCAACATTTACGTGTGCAGTTGTACAGTATGTTACAAATGCAGACGGATGGTGGTGGCATGGTGTCTCATGTGTAGTATAACATAAAAAATACATCGCCATGCACTCAATCACTAATAAAATGCTCTCGAAAACTTTTCTAATGTTTTTTTAGGATACCTTCCACAAAATAAATCGCTACGAAGAGTTTGGGATTTCAATTCACGATTTCAGGATTTTGGGATCGTGTAGAATTAACATACGCAACATTGTAGTAGTTCACTATCAACATCGTCATTCTCTCAATTGATAATAAAATGCTTTCGAAAAGTTTACTATTTTATTTTTTATAATATTTTTATTTATATTGTGCAGTCAATACATACACAATGATTTCTTTTAATGTGTTATTTTGATTTTCACTTTTAAAATATTATTTCTCTTTTACAATTCCATTACTTAAATATTATGTTAAATAAATAGTTAATATTCAATTGTTTTTAATATTAGTTGCACGTAATTGAATTGTGATTTCTTCGAATATATATGGTTTTAAAACTGTAATAAATAAATAAGTAAAATATTTCGGAGTTCATAAATGATAGATCTCCTTGGGAGTAATATTTTTAATTTGTAATTCATTTATTTATTTACTATTATCACTTTTTAAATTTTATTTATCAGTAAATTATTTTTTTGCAATTAATTAATGTTTGCAATTAATTAATTGATGTATTACTGTCAATTTCTAATTTTTATTAATTAATTTATGTACAATATTAGTGACAAAAATTCAAATACCGTGAAGTATGATGAATGTGGAAAATACAAGAAATGTATGTTTAAAGACAAATCTAATGTCTGCGTCTGTCCTTATCGCGAATTATGATTAGTCAATAGTGTAGTTTTGGAATTTACAAATCGTTATTTCAAACTTTAAAAATAAAATTGTCGCGCTATTATTTTTCGCCAGCTACAGGCAAATTATTTGCATTTGAAAACGCTAGTCACTTGTCGGTGCAGATGAGTTTACTCTCCCCTGGATCCTAAAACTATTATAGTACCTGTATTATAATACATCTAGTCCTGTGCCTCTGTAACGTTCAAATGTGCAGCGCCTGGAAAATTTATTTTATTGACAACTCTGAAATCTGCAATTGAATCAGTTTGTAGTTTTTGGATTACAGCAAAATTATTTTCATCATCGAAATGCTTTCTATATAAATGCCAACTCTATTAGCAAATCCTTAATCATCGTTTTTAGCCGTATCAACTCTTCTTTAACCGTATAACTGATTAATATTTTTATACAATACTTCATAATGCCACCTCTCCGAATAGGTAAGCAGAGAGGATCGAGCGCCACACCACTCTATACTGACACACATCTCTTGCCTCTCATGTATATTCTGCGACTATTACGACTGCATACAGAACTATTGATTAGAATCTGGCTAATCTGATCAAGCCAAGATTTTCCATGACAAGCTCACTGTCTCATACCTCTTATATTTGCATCGTATTTTTTTTCCGTAATGATCTCTCGGTATCCTTTCGCTCTACATGTCCAAACTATCTCAATGGGTTATTATTAATTTTATAAATTACGTTAGCACCCCTTCCACATTATTTTCTTTACTATGGCATATACTATTCTGCCATACATTTTACTAAAAGACCTCATTTTGACAGCATTTATTCGACATTCATTCCTTCTCTGTCATGTCCAAGTTACACTTTCGTACATATGTATATGTTAGTACATTAAACCATTCATTCGACTTTTATGAGTTTTTTAAAACTGTTTTAATATATCAGAATGTTTTTTGATGAGATGTCCATATTTTTAAATCGCATTGCTTAACCTTCTTTTTCATGCTTCTTCAACTGTTCCGATTATTCGCCTTCTAATGCTTCTAGGGGATTGCCTAAACACGGGTGCCAACGCAACAGTTTGTTGCTCCATTTATTACTTTGCATAGTCCTACTTCGGCCGACACAATCCCATTTTAATCCTGCGACACGTTGCAAAGTTCAGGTTATTCGAATTGTTTCTTATTCAATAGTTTTGTATTTAGTATACGGATAATTTATGGAACCCTTTTTTACTTTTTCTTCGGTTACTTTGTGTTCCTCCATTTCTACAACATTCCATTTCATATTGTTTGCCTACAATCACTTAATTTATTTTATCAATTCATCCAACAAGTTTCAGTAATCTGCTAGTCACGATCACGAATGCCTTTTAAATTTATTTTGATTTTAAAGGCATCCGTGATTATGACTGGCAGATAGTCGAAACTTAATGAATGGATTAATTAAATAATAGCGAGCGATTATAGGCAAACAAAATAAAATAAAATGTAATTTTAAAAACGCTGTAAATATTATTTATTGTAAGTTATTGTAGGTGTAAAAATGATGATGTGATATATATTGCATTATGTTAATGTGACATTATAAGAATGTATATCTTGAGTGTTTTATATTTAATAAATTGAAATTTTAAATCTTAAACGTTGTTGCCTTTTTTGTAGAATATGATAGGAATATTTCTTCTTCTAATTTATATAGTTAACGATGGTGGTACCATTCATGTTAAAATCTTCCAGTCTAAGATTGGGATCTCACCTATATATTGGGTGTCGAAGCAAAATTACGGTGGATGGACAGTTTTAACAAGGATGGATCTAAGTAGATGGAAAATTGTAGCCATGGATAATCGTCCTTGTTCCATTCAAGCCCCATGCAAAGCTGTCGAGTTTATGATGATGATGCTATATATTGAGTCACTCCAAAACGGATCCAAACTGGATCGTAGAAAGATAGATGGTAAAACAATGTACATTTTTTTTATTCAATACATATTTAGCTTGTATTTCTTTTCTCCCCTTGGTGTGAAATTTCACATTCGTAACTTTATTTATTCAGTCATTCACAGAATTCTTAGTCTACTACCTATTCTGCGTTGTTTAATCTTATTTCAAGATCAAGATTCAAAACCAACGCAGCAGAGCAACCTAACGTATACTGATGTGTAGTATCAGCAATGGAATTGCATTAATATAAATTAATTAGTCAGGCTAGGCAAGGGTTGGAGAGTAGACTTGACTGGAGGCTGGAGGCTGCAGTACAGTCTCGTCACCGTCGATGCTTGCCACAAACATCCGGGGACCAAGTTTCGTTGCTTTGAATAATATTTGAAATGCTTTCCACTTTTTGATTGATAATAATTCAGCTTGTTGTGGAATTTCTAATTCATTATTTGCCTTAATACAAGCTTTATTGAATTAGCCGAATCCCGGCGGGCGCGAGCAATCCCAGAGTTGATTGTTACGAACGGTTGAATGAAAATGTTGAGGACAATATAATTGAATCAAAAGTAATGGGATGTCTCAATTACTATATGACTTGAAAATATATTTTGGTAGGAAGTGTAAATTTAAAATCAAAAACATCTTTCGAATTAGCAGGATTGAATTTTGTATTCTTAAGGCAGTCAAGATAAATCATTTCATCATTAATCGACATTCAGGTTTATTTTCCTATTGGAAGTCTACCGCCATAGTTACCCTCGGTATATACCCTGCTAATTGAAATAACGATGGCGTACCCCTTTTAAACTAAAACTATAAATTGCTTAATTCCACTTTAAAACACTTTCTTTCCATTAATATTACCACTCTCAACTCTCAGCAAGCTGTACTTAGTAACACACAAATATTCAAAGTACACAATTATCCTATCTCTCACACACATCACTTTTTAAAAATATCGCTTCGATATTATTTTTTTATATTATAAAAATTATTCATTTACTAAAATTTACAAACGTTTGTATAGAAACAACATAGTTATAAAACAGAACATAGCAGAACAAAATGAACATGCATTTAACAAATAAATATATGCAAACAAACAAAGAGAAGAAAGGAACTGTAATAGTAGCCCGAACTATATCAGTAATAATAAATGAACAGAATTTCTATGTTGAGTATGCTTCTAACCGTAGAGAAAGTGCGAAAGACTAAAAAGTTAGTTTGTGGGGTTTGGAGATGTTTGAAAATGTTAGGTTCGAAGCATATTTCATTAAAACACTGTTATAAATGCAGTGTTTTGTCCTTTATTCGTATAGCTTTGTTATAAAATACTGATTTTTATATTATATATAACTTTGATTACGACATCGTTTCTAGGTTGTATACACGTTCACATTTGTTTGTGTTTGTGATTTAAACGTAGATTTTCTAATCCGCATTATTACACACACGGATAAATTTGCGAGAAACTATTTTATTTAAATGTATGCAACGGTATTTGAATTTAATACTACAGTAGATTGTTTAGATTATACTGTTTAAATTTATGAGAGCTACAATTTCATAGAACGATCCGTTATATTAATCGCAAACAAAGAAGTTCACACTACATGGAATCTGTCTGAAAATTTTCATTTAATATTTTATCACAAGGAACTAAGGTGTCAGCTTGAAGGCTTTCTAATTGGATGCGGTCTCATCATCGTAAATGTATTATAAAGGACGAGACGCAATGGTAATTATTTAATTATCAATAATACGAAATCCACCCCTTGAAAGGAATTAACATTGTGCTGTCAGTGGAGGTCTTATCGTATCAATATTAGAACAAACACAGAACTCCCAAATTCATATTATCATCGCCCGTATTCCATATAATGTGAGAGTATAATGACACGATTGTCGGGTTGATTAATGAGGTAAACATTTGACGTTTAAGGCTCCTTTAATTGCCTTAATTGAATTCACTCGGCACTCGGTTATAACCTAGCAGCTCGAAGCCAACCGCCGCAGGAGATATGCCTGAAGGCTGTAATACTGATAATCCCGTGGCTTTAACAGAATCATCCGATCGAAGAGCAACTTCGACATAAAGGCATAATGGAGAGATATACCAAATCGCAACTAATATATCGCTTCGCTGGCTCACAGACGATCGAGGTGCCTATCCGCGTTCAAATAGTTTACATCTTGTAATAACGCTCATTCTAAACTAATTAGTACCATGCTAAGGATGTTATAAGTATACCGTGTTTGCTTTTAATTAATGGCAGCAGAATATGTCTTATTACACATACCTGTGTCTTCAGGTAATCTTAAATTACACAAGAATTCGTAAACCTTATTTTACAACAAACCACTTCTTCTATTGGGAAAGTATTAAAAATATTTATTACAAACCGCTATTAGAGCGTAGCTGCGAGGATATAGGGCGCAACTAAGAAGAGATGCAATCTCAGCAACGGGAGAAACGTAGAAGGAGAAAAATGTTCGGTTTCAAATCAAATAATACACCACTGTATGAGAAAGTTTATTTTCTCAAATTACCCCCTATTAACATCCCACATGTTAAATATTGTCTTTATTTTTATACAATAAATAACGCTCTTTATATTTTAACTTAATAATCACAGCACACAGATGTTTCCTCTTAGATTGAACCGTATATTTTGTTCGGAAGATTTTCCTTTAAAAGGCTTCTAGCAACATTTTTATACTTGTTTAGCAAGTGTCCAGTTCTCCGGCGCGTGTGTAAGGACAGGTTTTATGAATGTTTTATATAGTGTTTTCACCGTATTTTTTGATAGTTCTGGATAAATCTGCACAATAGAGTTGGTAACATAAATGTATTGGACATATGAAGATAAGCCGCCCATTGTTATATTTTTAACCGTGAATTTTCGCACCCTTTGAAGATCGTGTGACTGGACACATTGAATAGTACACAGTTACAATGCAATGATTACGGGCTTCTCGGAGAAGTAGGCAAAGGACAAACAGGGATCGTGTCGGTTCACACGGCCAGAGATACAGACCACATTTGAATATGTAGACACGAGGCGCAGATCGTGTACTTGTACGCCCATAGATAGAACAGACAATGCGTGCTGTCCTCTGGGCGCTAAGCGACCGCAATGGGAACAATATCTCTCTTGTTGCTCTGGTTAAATCTACAATCCTCCCTACGCTCTCCACCGCAAACCTCTTCATACCTCGCAGACTGTGGCTAACTTCTCTCTATAGAGATTTGCTCTAACCGAGCTCAGCGTCCTCCATACATGATAGAGGAGGTAGACGGCTTTATTACTCATGAAGTATCATGTGACTGCATTGAGAACCTCGCATCCCGCAATTTGATTTCGAATATTCACAGTGTAATTATGCATAGTCATCACGTAATAGATAAATATTTTAACATTATATTCTTGTGTTGTCAATAAACCACCTCGTGCTATTCTTTTACCTACTATGTTTAGGACTATAAAGGGCATGCATATTTCAGTCAAGTGATCAAAAAATGGAAATTAGCTCTTGTAATTTATTGTTTAATATTTTACAAAAGATTTTTTTAAATTAGGGGAAACAACGCATCTGTAACATCAATTAATAAAAGTACTATTTAAATATTGACCAAAACTTTTAAAATGATTCTTAAAATATTATCAAAATTAAACATAACTTATAGTTCCTCCTTAAAAATTTCATGTAGCCTGTTTATATTTATACACGTGCCAAGAAGTTTGTTATGTGAATCAACGGTATGACGAGTTGCCAATAATCAGCTTTTATTGAAGTTATCCTTAGAGCATGTTTAACTTTCAAATATGTACGTATATTTATCTATCAAGGTAAAATACACCGTCAATATAATGGTCTCGAGTGTACATATTATAGATAAATTAATCGTGAACTCATTTAGGCAATCTCATCTACATGCGAATATGGAAGAACACATTAAAATATGCTTTGGGAAAACAGAAGAACTTAAAACAAGCATTGAAGTATATGTTTGGCATCATTCTTCCCAGCAGATGAATATGACAATATCGTCCTTCAATCAAATGAGGCGCTCACTGGCAAAACCCTAGCCATCAGAATGAGAATGATGAAAGGAATCGTGGATTCTCACTCAAGTCACCAAGAATAGATTTAAAACTTTTAGTTGGTGGTCATTCCAATAAACTAGGCGACACCATGGTGTGAGTAACACATGTAGAAATGTAGGAGAATATAGTAAAATACGCAGAATAGAGTATTTCAATCTTTAAAATAAAGTTTCATTCGTGACAACAACTACGACATAAAACAGTACCCCTTATAAGGGAATTTCAAAGAAAAGAAAGCCGTCTGAAGAAAAAACATTTCTCAGTTTAAATAATCTGAGGAGTGGTTCAGATGTAGTATTATTTACTTAATTATTCTGAAAGCCGCCAATAATACCATGATAGTAGAGAACCTCCTATAATAATACTAGCTCCTGATAACAGATATGACGTAGAAAGTGTAATGTTTTTAAAATCTGACGAAATGGTCAGCGTTCCTTTATTGTTTCGATTAGTGAAGAGTGTCAATAAAATTTTCGAAGCTTCCCCATCACAAATCGCAAGATGAAAACCTTACCAAAACGGAATGAATCAGTAAGCAGGTGTTTTAGGAATTTAAGTGGGAGCCTCCTAAAATGTTCCGCGCGAATTGTTTTCGCGCATCAAAGCCTCTTTCCTTCGGTATTGTCAATCTCGGGATGTTTCAGGTAAACTCTGCTTCCAAATCACACTTTTCTGTCGGGCTGTCATCCTTGAACCTTTTCACTTTTTCCCAAATTGGATTAAGGCGATGCCATTGTGTGTATGTGTGCGTATTATACGAGTACCTCCATGCGTGGCACGGGGCAGAGTCTGGGGGCATGACGTGTCTCCAACAATGAATGGCAGTTACATTTAACGGTCGGTTTATGTTTGCGAATCCAAATAGAAGACAGGTGATATTACATTTAGCTGATAATGTTATGGAAACTTGTCGTACCGATGCGCTGCTTCTAACATTTAATATAATACATCATTTTGACAGGTAAATTTAAACAATATACGTAACGCAATATTATCTGAAAAGGAAGAAATGCGGAAGTAAGATTGTTTGATAACATTATGGTTTGGTTTGAATAATAGAATACTGTATCGTATTTTGAGATAGAAAATGTTCTTAAGTCAAACTCTAAGTAAAGTGGTAGGCTTATTCGGAATTTTTAAAGCAGAAAAATAGCATTGTGGTCAATGATAGCTCTAAAATCTCGAATGCTCGGATGCATACTAAAGATGAGATTTTTTTTAGTTTTCATAATTGTGGTAAAATTTGTTTATAGTATAAACTTAAGCATGCAAAATAACATTTTATTAGAATAAAGGTAAAGGTCTAAAACACAACTTTTCCGCACTTTTAACAATTAATATTTAAATGTTTTTTTTTTCCATATATCCTTTCTTCATTCACACACGAATGCTTCATAAGAATTGTAGGTTTTCTCGACCAAAATATTCACAAATCACCGTGTTGACATTTTACGTGCCAACGTTTCGAACCGCATTTTAGTGCATGGGGAAATGTCTAACTTTCACACAGTCTGACTCTGAAGAAGAATACTGCAATACTGTCCGAAATATTAGTGCGCAAAATGTCCCGCCATAATGCAATAACCCAGTAAGGCAGGGCTGTATATTTTAAGAAAAGCACGGAACATATATTGTGTTTTTTGTTTGTATTGCATTGTAATGTATTGAAAAGGAGAGATATAATTTAGTTATTTAGTGCAATTATTATGTTTATGTTATTGAAACATTCCCATCAACCCATTTCTTTCACCCATCTCTCTCATGGTTTCAGGTTTGTTTAATTGCTATCATATTACAGATTAGTATTGTTTAAATCAGGTAGTACCAGTGATTGTTTACGCGACTTATAAAATATTGCTTTAATTATGTTAAAAGTGTTTATTGTTTCCATGATATCTCTTCTCTAATAATAATTCATATATCTAATGTTTATTTCATTGTGTTATTTTTTCCCCTTGCATTCTACGTATTGTTTTTTCTAACTTTTACCTTGATCAAACAAAATTATATATTTATTAGTATTTCCACAATCGTAAAGACAATAGTACATTCAGCTTGTTAATAAATATATAAATAGTGGATACATTTTACTTTGAGTAAAAGAAAATATTAGAAATAAAAATATTGCGTTATTGGTCTGAAATAAAAAATAGACCAAATGTATCAAAGTATTTTTTATTTCATCGTAATAATATACCGATACACTCTTTCGTAAAATTGCATTATTTTGAAGAAAAAAAAGGTTTTCTTATACTCCATGTTTTCCAGATTTGGTACTTTACTATTATTACATGATAAAATATATATACATATAATAAAATAGGGACCTTTAATTATTAATGAATTACCTAGTAACATTGACGTGGACTATATTGATAAAGACGTTATTTTTTATATTAAAATATTTGTCCCTTCATATTACATTAAATTATTTTGAAATTTTCTACGAAATCAATATTATTGTGTTAATCTTTACGTATTTTTCTTGATCGTTATATTACATTAAATGCTTATTATTATTTTGTGTATTCGTTGTATTCCTTATAAATTCTTCGGTGCTAAATAGTAATATAAAATAAATAATTCGATATTATTTTTATTTTTTCTGTAGTAACTTTGTGATAATCCATTTTTACGAATTAATATTGATATGTTTATTTTTTTGTCGATATACCACTTATATTTTTAATCGAGTTAGACGCGTGTCGCTCTAACTGAGCATCTTCAGGAACTAAATATTAAAATATATATAATTTTTTTTCTGTTGTATCTTTGCGATAATCCATTCTTACAAATTAATATTAATATGTTTATTTTTTTGTCGATATACCATTTATATTTTTAATTGCGTTCGACGCTGTCAGCTCTAACTGAGCATTTTCAGGAACTCTTATAATTTATTTTTTTTGTTCCTGAAGATATCAGTTAGAGCGAAACGAGTCGAACTCAATCGAAAAATGTAAGTGGTATGTCGA
>JAPMAF010000906.1:0-12444 GCA_026537445.1 Silvatares holzenthali
TCAATGTTTTCGAACAATGTGGTATGTGATTTACAGTAGGTACTTGTGATCGATTACTCTTTGTAATTAGTAATTTGTCACTGCTTGACAGTTTTTGTATGGAAATAAGTGTAGCTGGTGACAATGATGGTGACATGATGGTGTTTAATGTACATTACAGATTACTAACATAGCCATAGTTACATTTTCATACTAAAGCATATTTATCTTGTGTTTTCTCTCATGACTTGCATACTTGGATACAAAATATGGTATAAATTACAAATCGTGAAATATTTATTTTGTTATAGCAATTATTTCATCAGCTATCAAACTTCGCTATGAGTGACAGCTTTTGTCAGTTCATATTCTGCTTTGAAAAGACATTGTTGTTGGTGGTATCATTGCGTAAACTAACACCGTGAAGGTATTATATGACAAGTCTACACCAGCACAAAAAGGATATATATTAATCATGTCCAAGACTCTTAATACTTCATTAAGTGTGCACATGGTGGATCGTCAATTGTTCTCGACCATTATTAATCTCATATTCGTGTAAGCTTTGCTTCTGTCATTGTTGATTTATGATGTATTCAGATGAGAACGGAGATCCTACACATTCCTCTCAGATTTTTTCTGCAGTCCTCTCATAATGAAATGTACTAACCGCAGTCATTATTTATTAGAAAATTTATAATATGAAATATACTTATTTACCTTCAAATACCTTACCAAATTTAATTCCGTACTCTCAAATATATTCATATACAACATGCAAGAATGCATTGTAATTTTAACAATATCTATTTAGAATTTTTTATATTACTCGGAGGCATCCAGATTTATATACATTTGACACATGTAAATGTAGATATCAAATATATTTCTCACTATCTTCGGTTACTTTATGGTCCACTTTTAAATTCTGTTTATTTTTATTTCCTTAGTCTTTAACTACAATTTATTATGATTGTAAACAAATTTTATTTACAATTAATAGTATTTAAGAGTTGTTTACAATCAATTTTAAAGACTTCCGTGATCATGACTTGTTGATAGTCGTAACTAGTTGGAAGAATTAATAAAATAATGTGTTGCGGTTAAAGACTATGAAAATAAAAATAAACAGAAATAGAAATCAAAATTAGCATGTCGACATCAAGAGAAAATTTTATTCAATCGATTCTGTTAAACCCAATCGATTCTGTTAAACCCACATAGAAAAATGAAGAAGTGTGTGTATGAAACAGTGGACCTTCTACAATCTGACACATGTTTTGCTGGGTGGTATTAGATTGGTAAATTTGTCAGACTATAGAGTGCTGTTACTCTCTTTTAATCTGGCACATTTTGTAGGACAGTATCTTCTAATCCAACAAAGAGTTAAAATTACAATTTACGCATGTCAAGTTACAGGAGCAAACTGTACAGCATCTATAACTTCAAACAAAGCTTTAGCGGTTTAGCTAGAAACTAGATTAACAGGGATCCGCTGTTCATATTTTCGTACGGTTTTGTACAAAAATGTATAGAAGTTTGGATGCGTCTTCGCTTATTGTTTTCTCTATGTTCTCTGCTTCAAACTAAAAAAAAATAAAAAAAAAATAAAAAAAAATCTTTACTTGTTTCTGGAAAAAATGGTATTCATTGTTATTGTTTTATTAAGTTCGTTTGCTGCTTATTTTTTCATTTTTATTGTTTATTTGGAGATCTCAATACGATGTAAGAAAGAATTGTTTTCAACTATGATTTGAGATAAGTGACGATCTACTCTGATCAAGGAGCGTATATTTAGTGTGATGTGCATAAAATTTGAAATGGAGTCATTAATTGGCAATTATCCTTAACTGTTAACATAGACCTTTGTATGGTATGATATTAAGTTGATTATTTTAATGCAAAATGTGCCTTTGAAGAACTATATTATGCATGCATTGTGATTAATATTTGAAACTGGCACCACTTCGTCGGCCTCGTGGTTAAGACACTTAACTGAAGTGTTGGAGGAAAGCTGGAGATTGTGGGTTCGAATCCCGCCGGAGTGAAAATAAAAATATATTAAAAATACATTTTTCGATTCAGATTTTAAAAATATAGGTGTAAAAATACATTTAAAAAAATTAAAACCGAAATAAAATGCATATTTACTCTAGACTGTTAAAGAGTAGTAGATCTTGTATCACCCTGAAGCAACACTACCATTCAGTATTGTGAAATGGATTTACCTATGTTTCGTGAGTCGAACTGAATAACCAGGTTTTCGATCTCCTCCGGCTGCTACACAGCATTTACATGTGCAATTGCACTAAATGTTACAGACCCAGACGGATTTGTGGTGTTGTGGTGTCTCATGTGTAGTATAAGACAAAAAAAATAAATTAAACCGATTTCTCAGGCTGCTGTGTTTGGTAGAGGCATGCATCATGCTATAATTTTCTAAATGCAAGAGTTTTTTTTGGAATAACCTTTCGTTATATATGTTTCCTTCCACTTTCAATTCAGGCCTCTTCAAGAACTGGATTAATTCTATTTTGTTTTTAATCTTCCACCTTCCACATAGTGTTTAAGGATATTATAGGCCTACTCAGGCAGGGCCCCTATCCTAGTACCTAAAATTCTGGTCATTCAGTTATAGTCACGAAACATGGCAAACGAAACAAAGCGACACAAGATCTACGACTGTCTGCAAGTCTTTAATGAATATTGTTTTATTGCGATTACTGTTATTTATTTTTCCACACATATTTTGAAAATCTTAATTGAAAAATGCATTTTATTTGGACCTGTTTCCACTATGCATCAAGCACACTATCCTCTACTACACGAGACAGATTATTAGCGATTAATCATAGTCACTGTAATTAACTCTTCAATATTCACCAGTTCTACAAGTATTAAATTTGTACATCTTACATTTTACTATGGGAAGGTCAAATGATTGCTTTGAAGAGTGTTATTCTAAGCATTAAGGATAATTGTTTATTTTAAATTAGACAATTATTATTGTACAGGGATTGTCCATAGATGCCTTCATTTCAAATGCATCGGATATAAGCTCCTTGCTTTTTATTATATTAATTAACCCTCTGACGTACTCGAGCGTGTCACGTACGATATGTTAAGTATCACTACTTTACAGCGTTGTAACTACAGAGGTCGTTCACTCTGCGGCCCCTGTATACGACGTGTTAAATAATTATTTGTAAAATGTTGAAATAAGTTTCTGGATTATATAGATATATATTGTGTATATATAATTTATACATGCATGTAAATGACGGCGAGCCTTGTCGCAGGATTGGGATGTTAGACATTAAGGCATTGTTAAAATATATGTTTAAAAGAATCATCAGTGTCCTTTGAATAATATTTGTGACCATTATATTGTATGTAACCTACAAATATATTAAAAGTACCAATACAATTAGAGACTGTCAAAGTAGAGTTGACAATGCATTTTAACAACGGCAATACTATCTACAGTGGACCTCCTGTAATCCAACAAAACATTTTGAAGAGCTGTGCCGGATCGGCGGATGTGTCATGCGATAGAGCACTGCTATTGACCCTTTATCGTTTTCTTTGCCTTTTTCCCATCTACTTGGGTCAGATCTCTGAGTACGCAAAGAGCAGTACTGTATGATCTGGATTCTGCTTAATGTAAATACCGGAGAGAATTAGGTTTAGCTTTTTGTATTATGGCCGGTTACAACCTAACGCCAAGGCAGTAGTCTTCATGGAAGATTTAAGAGACGCTGTTGACCCTTTATGATTATTCCCCCGCCATCTCTTCTGTATATCTGCTACCGACCCTGAAAATGACAATATATGATTATCAATATATGATTATTAATATATGATGATCCTTATCAAAGTTAGTAAAATAAATAATGCATAAAATTTTAATATAAGATATTATATACATTATCTGTAAATAAATTCATAATCAAAATAGAGAAAGATAGACCCATTGCATATCCGAAATCGTTAGAAAGATTGATGATTCTAATCAAATCTCTCTTACTCTCTCCCCTTCCCATCTTCTTAGTAGGCTTCATTGAGATCGTGAAATGATACATAACACAATACAACTTATACATTTCAAAAATAATATAAATTAAAAAAAAATACAGATTCAATTGTGAGGAGAGGAATAGAGGAGGAGAGAATACAAAGGGGTAGTATTTTCACACTCCTAAGGGCAGAAAAACACTTAACGCCCTTCAGCTCGTTAGCAACATATATCCAAGCCTGAACTTCCAGTTTAGGAGCAACACACCTCTAGATTTCATGTACAGTGTCATCAGTAGGTGTGCACTTTAGTAGTTCAACATGAACTCATTTTGAAGCTCGTGCGGCTATGATTCTTCCGAAACACCTCAATCCATGTTCATCGGCAAAATGCAGAGGATTCTCATAGCGGTGATTTTCATCAATGAGGCCAGTGGTCAGTTCATTGTGTTCTGTATTCAGAATTGAACAATGGGATGTGTTCTATAGTGCATATGAATGTGTTACTCCAATAATATTAATTAATTTTCTTTTGTTAAAATGCGATAGTAAAACCTTATCCCTCAGCCTTCTGAGGAGTATAATTTTAATATATGAGGCACAATTCAGTTTGGTTCACTGCATACATATTTCAAACATGTTATCAAGCTCATAAACTGTGATGGCAATGTTCGAACTGAGGTAGTGTAGTTGGGCAATGAATGTTATTGGTGTGTTGGATTACAGGGGATGCTGGCTAAATCAGGAGTCGGATTAATGGGGATCTACTGTATGACGATTTTGATAAATATTTTTTACTATCACAAGTCCAAGATGCAATTATCTACTATATAATATAAAATCATCTCTCGTTCCTATAATCGCAAGTAATTTTTATTTTTATTTCAGATCATAATAGTAATATGTTACAAGGTTTTGATTATTTCCATATATAATAAATTATTTATGTCATTTAATGAACTGCCGAAAGTTGCATAACCTCATTTTTTTTTATTTCCGGTTTAGTAAGCACTGTTGGAGTAAGTAAGTAACATCTGAAGATGCTATGCGAAAGGTGGAAGAATATTTCACAATTGAATATTGTTGTGTTAATGTGACAAAACAGACACGATCCTACTCATATAATGTCTTAATACAAGGAATCAAAGTTGTTTATCAATTATTAGTATTATTCATTAGTTAATTTGACAGTTCAAACAGCATTAGACAGCTGATAAGTATTGCCACATCTACAACATTTTAGTTCAGTTTTGCTCAATTTATACTCTATTTTGACGGTCTAAATACAACACTGCTGAAGGTTGGCGACATCTTTGAGAAAAAATCGTGAAGTTCCATGCAATATTTTCATTTTTGTACAATAATAAATATTTTGTATCTGCTTGGAAATATATCATTGTTGGATAACTTTGGACTATTTTATCTCTAGATTATAAATAGAAAGTGAATGATTTAATATGCACCAGAGACTTGTTGCGATGAGTATTTAAGTGTAAGCAATCTGATCAATATCTTATATACTAAGATGTTATCAAATAAGAGTTATGTATTTATAAATAGAAATAAAACAAAGGGTATACGATGTTGATATGTCTTATATTTTATTTTAAAGATTGATCATGGCATTTTCAATTATAAATAAATTCCAAACAATGACCGTCTGCATTTTTTAAAAATTCAATTCTAAAAAAAATTGTTGGTTTCGTTTCCACATAAATCTACATTTATTTCATCAATGTCATAAATAATGCTTATAAAGGTAATTATTTATTGTGTTTAATTAAAGCAAACTAATATCACATAACACCATAGTCCATATCCAGTTATTACAGAAGCTATATCGCTTGATATTTGTGGTGTTTCTTACACTTTCTTATGTTTCTTACATGGTCACACTGAAATATTCTCTCAATGAATTGATTGTCATAACTGCATGGCATGTTGCACCATCTTATTAAAACCACATGTCACCCAGATCAAAATTATCCAAATGATGCCAGAAAAAAATGGCAATCATGTTTCTATATATTGTAGCATTAACTTTATTGGCAGTAATTGTATTGTCATTTTGGTTTCCGAAAAAATATGGTTCAGTATAAAAACCGCACCAAATTGTTAATTATTGTGGATCTAAAGGTGTTTCCAAGACAGTCTACCTTTTTATCACTCTAAATTGGATAAGTTTGCTTATTAACCAAGCCATTTTACCAGAGATGAGCTTTATCGCTAACTGACCGAATTTGGTCTTCCAGAATTGAATTCTTAAAAAGGCTGACATTTACCGGAAATTATTTGTAAATAAACAATACAAAATACAAAATTTTACACATTGATATCTTATAAAGTTTTGCTTCCATTTCTGTTAATAAAAATAACTCCTATTTGATAACTCTGTATTTCTACTTAAAACGTAGACAGTTTATAATGTAGAAATATAGGTAACATGCTCATATTAATATTTGGACATACATCTATGTAAAAAAATGTACAAATGTTGTAATCTCTGTTGTGTTTTGTTTCCATGTAGATGTATTCACACAAGATGACATGATCTTTATACGTCACCATGGAAAAATTTAGTGCCTATTAGAAAGCTATCTATCTCTGTTCCCATTATAATGCATCAGTTTTATGGTGCTTAACGCAAGTAATTATTTCAAATGTGTTTGTTCTCTATTACAGGTGCTCGGAACTCCACGATTCATTCATAGATATTTGAGACATCTTTAATGTAAAGAAAGGGTTATTGATAAGATTGATGTTAACCCCTGGTCCCTACTCTCTCTTTCGTATACTATACTATACTATACTATAAATAGTTATTATTAAATATCTTTTAGGCAAGTGGTTATTGTTGTATTCTAAGTAAATTAATATTTATGATAAATAAAATATTGATCAAATAAATTTATCTTGAAAGTATTTTTGTGTCTAATGGATACTACTGTTGGATATACAAAATATATTCTTTCAATGTTGTTGATTTTTTCATTCGTAATTTCGTAATAAAATGACTTAGTGACAATTTAATCTAAAATATACTCAAACGATTTGTCTGTATAAGCTCAACATGTTACACTATTCATTCTACAGTTATATTTAAACGTAATACATCGTTCCAAATTAATTTATTCGCATACATTGCATTGCGCCAACCGTACCTATCAGTTGCTGCTCTCCGCCGTCTACTGGCAACTTTCCTCAGACCATCGAACCATATTACACGTGGTCTTACACTTAATTTTTTTCACTTTTTCATTGTTGTCAACATTCAACAAGACTATGGTCTTATGCATCCAGGAATTTGCCATTTAATATTCTTACTCTTCTGGGCCAATGCCCATAGTGTAACATAGGACAATGTCCTATGTTGCACTCTGTAATTCATTGCAAATGAGTTATATCAAACCGCATGAATGGGGACAAGATGGAGGCGTCAAAGACTTTTATCTTCAAAATGTGTGTATATTTTGGTAATTTTAAGAATGTATTATAGCTGTTGGAAAACTAAATCAATTCCTCTTTATCCTTAGATTTTTATTCTTTGATTTTCATTTTCTAAGATTATATGATGTCTGAGATAGATATAAGATTTAATTTTTTTCAACTGGCTGTCCATTAATCAAAATCTGTTGAATTGTCACTTCTTTTTCATTGCCTTTTTTATCCATTTAAGGTCAGCTCTTAGAATATGTAGACACCAATGTGATTTATCCTGGATTATCCCCAGACCAATGTAATCATCTCTCATTTTGTTTGTCCACCATGTTATTTCTGAATGACTTCTTTCATCCCTGACAATGGGTGTTTGAAGGATTGCTTTCACAATATAGCTATCCTTCCTTTCGCAGTATGCGATCATACTATAATAGTTTCTTATAAATTATCCCTAACATGTTACATATTTTGTTCCAGTCGTGGATCTATCTCATTATTTTCATTTCAAATGCATTTTTCTAACACAAGCTTTTTAGCCATCCAGCCTTACTTTTAGTTTTCACAGAATCTTCATCTGAGCCAGATAGTTTTTAGTCAGTTTGATACATTTGTTTATGCATTCAAATCAAAGGCGGTTGTACTATTTATACGAATTAAGCTATGAAAAACAAGAATACTTATTCACGAAATGAGGAAAAGCGTTGTATCAGTTGATCGCTTTCAAATTTTTGCCTGTCAGTTTTATACAGACAATCTTTTAAAAATATATATTAGCATAATGATCATCATGTGTTCCAGGTGATGTAACAAATGAAAGTATCCATCAGTTGGTCTGGTGGCAAAACCCATGGTGTTCATACAAATAGTTAAGGATTTAAGTTTCTCTGTCCATGTCTACTGGAACATTTACGTCTGAACTTGTTGATTTTTTTGCTTCAAAGTCCATGAAGCGGACGGATTCAGGAAAGTGAATGAGAGGCATTTGAATCAAATATTTGTATTGGAACTAGTGCAAATGTAACAAGCATAGTATGTGGGAGAAACATAGTAAAATTTTATTGAAGCTATCGGCACTATAATTTTAAAGAACAGTAAGGTAATCGTATATGATTATTTATTTGTTTGTAAATTTTAGTAATATAAAATATCTATTTATTAATTGTATATGAGAATCAATTGTTTTGTTTTCAAACAAATGTAGGTATCGTAATATGCTATTTGAAATAGTACGCTTAAAAGATTCCATCACATTAGCTAGGCACTCTCTAACATTCTTTCCTTGCAGATTCGCCTTTCTCAGAGGAAAGATCGTTAATTAATACCTATCAATTTTGTTATGTACAATTGATAGGCTTCAGTTTTATTTTGTATTTCAATCGATTTAGATGTTAAAATACCAGCCACTTGTTCTACGATTTGTTATGGCTAATACTTTTTATTTAATGAAATCTTTATCTTAATTAATCAATTATTCTGATGTGTTCTCAAAATAAGAAATATTCAGGTTGCTTGTGAAATAGCAAGCACAATTCGGTGATGCATTTTATAAGTTAGGGATATTATTTTGTATGAGAGTTCTCAAGCAGTTTACGATGATTGAATGCATAGTTTTACATTATTGCATGTGTTTTATATTATGCGAGAGTTTCGGCTATTTAAAATGATGATGAACCTACGAAAATAAGAAAATTTAATAATTTTAAAGTTGTTTTAAATTAAAATACAATGATGGTATGTTACGGTTTTAAAATAATCGCAACTCTCGCATAATTTTTTTGTTGCGGAGTAGTCGTTCGATGATGACCTATGTTCATACTTTAGTAAAATATATTGATTGCCAGATATCAAAAGGCCAAGCGATTATCTTAAATTCATTTCCCTACATAAAATAATTCTGATGAAATGAATCAACGCCGTGATTCTCGTGCAATGTCTCAAACTAAAAGTGTGTGTATATAATGAAGTGAAGATATATATTTAGTAGATTTATGTTTGGGTTAACGAGATCTCGTTTCTTTATGATTTGACACAGCGAGAGTTTATTTTACAGATCACATTGCATTTACTGATTGCGTAATTGGAATAGTGGGAACTGCTTTGAATTATGTTTGCTTTTTTCCCCTTCAGAGTTTTGGACAGTAAATGTTTTACATAATATTATGTGTTAGGTACATTTGATGAAATTAGATTTCGAAATCATGTTGAACTTTAGAAAACTGCTTTTGAAAACATTATGGTTATCATTATATTATAAATATTGATTATTAAAATGAAAAATAAATGTTTCATTTACCTTTACTTATATCTTGTTTTATTCAATTCCATTAAGAACAACTCCGTTTGATCCGACTGACAAAATTTACCCACAATCAGGTCTGGACTATATGGGGGTAGCTTAAAATTTTAAGGTCACATTTGTGTAGACTGATCAATGCAACAGTGCCCCCATTCTATGAACTTTTAAAACATCTAAAAATGCATGTATGTACATTATTAGTTTTCTTGAAATGACAATTTTAAGAGATAAGTTATAAATAATCATAAAATTATCACTGTATAATTATTTTTTCATTCAAGAACCATCAACTTGGCAAAGAATAAAATTCAAAATGTGTTTGTTTTCCTAACAGATTGGAAATGTCTCTATCAGCAGATGAAACTGCCTCCAGTCCATTTTTTGGATCGAGAAGCTCTGAGACAGTCCTTTTACCAAATTTTTATTTACGGTTGGATTTTACAGACCAGGGTTCTCGTGAAATGACAAATAAACAAAAAGTGGCGAAATTTTGGAAATTCATTGACACCAAATATGATCTATCGTCAGCTACCGTTCTATCACAGAATGAAGGAGAACCTCAGAGTCAAAGTCTAGAAAAGATTACAAATAAAGAAACTAAAAGACCATGGACGAAAACACTAAAAACACTCGACAATTTAGGTGAGTTAATGAAAAAAACCTTTTTGTTTTAAGGTTATTTGATATGTTGCTTGATACATATATTATACATTTCCTTTAGGGTATACATATTTCGTACAATGTACTGTTAAATAAATAAAATATGTACACATTTCTTTGTTGTCTGTATCTTCGAACATTCGGGTACTATCCCATCAATTAAGATACATTCAAGCATTTCTCTTCGAGATTCCCCCTAGGCATATTATCTCTCGATTCTTTAAAAGTGTTTCACCTCATGCAACATTTTATTATGTTTTCGATGTTCTTGGTGGTTACTTTGTGATAGTTAAGATTTTCCATTATGATTAAAAGAGTTTTCACTTTATAATTTTGCTTCATTCATAATCCATTAGTCTTCACTACCTTCAGTCTGCGTGCCCCAGTAAATTATCTTCATTCTCGCAATCATGCTCCTTTCACTATCCCTCATTCCTCAATAAACCTTGGTACCTGCATGCCCAGTACCAGGGCTGCGCGTCTTCTTAACTATCACATCTTATGGAATCACTGCGCCTCTCCATAATATCATAAATCCTCACTCCTTTGTCCTTATCCTTATTCCTTCTTACTCCCACCTCGCATTTGTTTGTCTTCATCTGTTTAGCTTTCTTTTTATTATCACATTGTTTTTTCACTCCTTTTTTCTTACCTTTGTACTCTTTATTTGATCTTTTGTGTATATGTATACTGATATTTTAATGTTCTTTTAATTTTTCTTTATTTTGTTTTGTATATGTGGTACATTGTACTGTTTATAAAATAAATAAATAGGTGAAGCTATGTTGTATTTGTATATCCACATACAATTGTATGTGTATGTTACAGTTGTATATTACACATTAGAGATCTGGTTGCAACTGTCTGGTCTAACTGGAAACTAAAACAATTTTCTTCTGAAAAGAGTGTAATATTTATTCAGCTACTTTTTCATCTCTTTTCAATTAAAAGCATCATATTTTAGGTTATAAGAAAGTAGCAACAGCTGCAATGAAAAGTTGCATATGTTGCAAGGAACATGAAATATACGTTCCGAATCAAAATCGCCAACAAGTATGTAATGAACTCTGCATTTGGAATAGAGAATATCGTCTGAGACAACAAATGGAACCCCAAGAGCAATGGAATGCTTATGAAAAAGTGCGGAATTCTGATAAGCGACGCGAGAACAAAAAGTAGTTTCAATGTTAACTGAGAATATGAACCTGGTCCATATTTTTACAAAAAAAAAAATGATCTCATTTCTGCAATTTAGTTCTGTTTGAAATTATAACATGACTTTTATATCAACATTTACAATTAAATAAATTATTTTTGCTGAGTTTTGTACATTGTTTTAGTTTATTTTTTATGTGTAAAATGTCATATTCTACCTACGCCCATGATTATTATTATTATTTATTATTTCATGGATAATTTATTAAGCGCTGTTTTCCTGAATAAAACACCTCAAGAGCGCTGTACAGCTTTATACTTAAATATCTTATTTGACATTTTTGCAGATCTTATATTGAAATTATAGTGACAAAATGTTATAGAACAAAATAAATAAATATAATGCTATGTTGATTATGATGTATTTCATTCTTGATGGTTGTCTTGTGAAGATCCGGGGTAATCCTCCTTCTTATTCTTCTCCGTGTAGTTGATGTCAACGTCTTCTCAATAGGTGTCTTCCAAATAGGTGCACATAAAAATTCCGTCTTTATGCAGATATAGACTGTTAATATGAGTTTAATTGGAACCTTTTTCATCTTATTTTTAGCCTTGTTCGATATATATTTGCGGTTTATTTATTTATCAGCAATGGTATTTATTCATCAATAAGAATTTAGATATGTGTGAAAATGTAAATTAATTAATGTTTATTGAAAATGCATTTTTAGGAGGGGTAAAAATCTTGAGTATGGAGTATAAGGGTGCACAAGACTGGACAGTGTAAAGATGGAAAAATGTAACTTTTTTAAAATCAATTGTAGATCCATTATAATTAAAAGAGTTTTCACTTTGTTATATATCACTTTTTATTAAAAGAGTTGGCGACGCGTTTCGGTTTT
>JAPMAF010000907.1:0-12442 GCA_026537445.1 Silvatares holzenthali
AAATTATGGATCCAAGGTTTAACAGGAATAGAGGGTTGAATTAAAGAATATTGATGACCCTTGGTTTGAGATGAAGCTTTCCAAATAATTCATACATTGAAATTCTGCTAATAAAAGAGGGGAACCAAACAATAAAAAAATGCATATTTTAATATTTACTTATGGCAATGTTGTAAATACGGGCAATACCGGAACGTCATTGGCAATTTTAGGTTATATTTTGAAGTTTTCGGTAGTTGAAATGTGATGTAATTGACATTTAATCGAGAAAATTAACATCGCCGGAGTAATGGCAAAGTACATCGCTCAGATTATCGTTTTGGGCACGCAAGTGATCGGCAAGGCGTTCACGAGAGCGCTTAAACAGGAATATGCGGCTTCGCAGGAGGCAGCCAAGCGCGCTGGCGGAGGCCGCGAAGGAGCCAAGAGAGCCGCCGCCAATGCTGCCACCGGATTGTCCATAGAAGAAGCCCAACAAATACTGAACGTATCCAAAATCGATCGGGAAGATATTCAAAAGAAATACGATTATCTATTCAACGCCAACGACAAAACGAAAGGAGGGTCATTTTATTTGCAGTCGAAAGTGGTGAGAGCGAAGGAACGCTTGGACCAAGAATTGAAGGATTCGGAGACGCCTCAAAGTAAACCGCCACCCCCTCAAGAGCCTTCATAGTGTGTTTTTAGATAATATAGTTTATTTAAATTGAAATTGTTCAGTAGCTTATATGCGTTAAGTAGAAGTGTTAAACTGTTGAATTTGTAAGTTTTAAATGTAAATAGAGTTTAATTTGTATGCATAAGAAACACAAATATTTTTTTCATTGAATAATGTTTTCTTTAATCTATCCTGGTTCTAATTCGGAAAAATCAACTGCAGACTTGTGAATATGAAATGATGTAATCTAAATTTATCTTATAAAGAATTAGGTCCAAATGCCAGTTTAATGTATAATATTAATGTACCAAAATAGATCCTTAAATGGAACAAATAATACGAAAATACTGCGATATAGAAGACAAATGTAAGGCTCTGCATATCTTCCCAGTACACCTTTTGAGAAATTCTCAGGAAACGAAAGTGTTTAAATACAGCGATGCAAGAAAAAATACTACATAGGAATTTGTAGTTTATAAGCTTATTAGTTAAGTACAGAAAGAAAATGGGATGTTTAAAATAGTTTGAACATGTCGAACGATTAGTGGTTGAAAGAGTAAAACAGGTGTACAGTGTGAATTTGCTTGACAGTGCAGTACAGCCTAAATGAATTTGGCAGGAACGTATTTCCCACCTTAACCAAAGTAATGTTAAGTCTTATCAACAGTAGAGCGTGTTATAACGAGATGTATGAATGTGAAGAAAGCAAGAAATATTTATCAGAATAGAAACAAATGGTACTCCATTCTCCCTGCCCATCCGTATTAAGAAATCGTGTAATATTATGATGTATTAGTTTATCATTTTTATAAAGCATTTACTACTTGCTCAGGGTCTACAAGCCAAATCCAATTTGGATAGTATTATTTTAGACCAACTCTTCCCGAGTTTAAATAATTCGGCTATCTTTGAACCGATTTCTCCTTAAAACTGATTAAAAATACATCATTTTGCTATGATTTTTTTATTGAATTCTTTGGAGTACATTATATAGAAAATTCTCAAATAAGACTACTAAATATCAGTCTTATTGCGATAAATATTAAATCGCGACCACACTTAGAAATGTAAAGATTATGTAAAAAGCAGCCTTCTTTTTATATGTATAATTTTTTTAGAAAAGAAGGCAAAATATCTCATTACAAATAGCCAAAAATATCATCGTCCTCTATACTCGTACATCCTAATATGTTATGGATACTACTTAATGCTATCCTATGAGATTACAATTAATGCAAAAGTTACTAAACAATGGTACATAATAGACTGTTGACCACAAACTTTGATTGCATATTCTCTATTTGGTTTAAATTATTCAACTAATAATATCCTTAAATTGAGCATACTAAACAATTTAAATAAAACCTATATTTTCTTAAAAAAATAACAGTGTACAACACATCTTTGGAATTAGCTTGTACAGCTAAATTGTACATGATGTGCTTAAATAAAATACAATATATTCCTGTTAATCTCAACAATAAATAATGAAGGAATACAGTTTAATATAATCTACTGCATCAAATGAGATGTGCGAGGGCAACAATTGTCGATGAGTGATAGTACAGGGATTTAGCCGAGAATGAGGAGTTGAAGTAACTTAAAGAAATATCTATTTCTTTTCTTTATCTTAACTACTGGATATTTATTTCATTATTCCAATACGTTTCGACCATATGCTGACCACGATCACAAATTTGTGATCATAGCCAGCATATGGTCAAATTATGTTGGATTAATCAAATAAATATCTAGTGGTTAAGACAATGAAATTAAATAGACCTTTATTAAAAATGCAGAACCACAAAGTGACTGAAGAAAGAGTAAATTAAAGAATGTATGTACTTTCAAAGTATGTTCTCAAGTAAAAGATAGCAATATTAAAAGGTGAATAAAAGTCAGTTATAATGTTGATATGAAAACAGATGACATTGATTCATCTTGTGCCAACATCTTAATTACCATTTAGTTTTGCTCTGGTGACAATTCTTTAATTCACCATTCTACAAATCTTCTTTTAGCTATGGCAAGGATATATAAGGATAGCTCTGTTCACATGACATTGAATAAATATCTTCATCATTGCAAAGGCTTTGAAAAAGTTTTTTTTTTAGTATATTGGACTTCTAATCTTAATTATTTGGCTCCCACGCATTTTTAATTTACAAGCCAGAACTGAGGTTTCGTATAGAACGCGCAGAAGAAATGTGATAAATCTGGTTTATATGTATGTATTTACAAAGAAGTATGGTATTCACTCCGTTCAATTCATACTGATGTATATTACTCTACTATTTCTTACACAAATAAATGTATGACTTACCAATAGCTAAATTGCATTTAAATTAAACTACAACAGATTAGAAATTCTCCCAAAATGACCCGCTGTAAACAATGGAGGACATCTCAATACATTGACTAAATATTCAGAGGCAGGGTATCGTTTCGTATGTAACAATGGACATGACTAAGACCGGTGGCCCGATAAAAATGCTTAAATTGAAATGTCTTCAGTCGAGGAGTGCCCTCTCATATCAGTGTTCTCGACCACCTTCAGGTCTGTCAGAATGACAACCTCGTACGGGCTGCAGTCGGACAGATGCAGCAACCCGCAGAACCAACCGTAGAAGCCCTTCTCTAGATCGCACACTTCCTTCCACCAGCTGACGCCGCAACACGTCAACTGCGTTATACTGGCGTAAGAGCCGACACCTACAGTAAATAATAGTATCAAAAACGGATACAATAGTATCACGAATGGCGATATAAAAATCTTCTTCCATAAACTGTTCCCTTCACTTATGTACGTGAATATATTATACCATGTGATCGTTCCGATATAAAATGAGTATACTCCAGATATAAGCATGACTAATGGCATACAGATAAATGACCAAATCATAATATGAAAACCTGTAGTCAAGGTGCACACAAACCATTGTTGCGCCTTGCTTATTTCTTTGGCCACAATCGCAGCCTCTAATATCTCCAATTCCTCTCTCGATATATTCAATTTTACGTCGATATTTTGTCCCTTCTTTTTGCCTCGTTTAATAGTTCCCGTCATGGTCAAGTAACCGTCTGTGGAATTGCTCATGACAGATTGCTCGGGAGATCCTGATGTTTCAGAATCACATTTCAACACGGAAGCCTCAGTATCATTCAAATCCTCGCTTCCACCTGTATCTGAAGCCATATTGACCTTTTTCACTTTCCTTCCAGATGTTTTATTAGGTTCTTCCAATACATTAACGATTTCTAGACTGGTCTCTGAATGTGTTTGGAAAATACTCACAGGCGTCGAAGTATTGCTATCATTATTATCTTCGATTTTAATTTTCTGCGAGGCCATTTCGTTATTCGAGCTGTGGACATCATCGTGGCTTGAACAAGCATCCGAAGAATTTTCATAAATCGGAGAAAGATCAATGATTTCTCTGCTGCAGTGGTGACTCAAATTCAGCTGCTGATAGCCGTTCTTGTGGAGATATTGTGGCCTGTCGTTTAGGGGTTCTTTCTCAGCATGTGTCGGTGAAGGATCGTACTTTTCATCATCATCTGGTATCATCGGAAGATCCATAATGGTGTGATTCTTCACTCCGTTGCTTCTGGAGTAACCGGTGCCATTGCTTTTGTGATTTTCTAAAGCGACATCGGCTGTATAATGCTTCTTTACTGGTGTCACATTTGATACGCCCTGTAATGTTACAGAAAAAGATTGTAATATCATTTTATTTATTCAATTTAAAAATCATGCCCCCTGTAAAAAAAGAGATGATGCATACATCATCTCTTTTTTACATCCCTCCATTATTATTATTTACGTGATATAGCGCCGTTTTCGTGAGAATATCACCTCAAGGGCGCTGCACATTTTTTTTTACTCTTTAGGGAACGATACTTTAAAAATATGTTTTTTAGTCGGCCTCTAAATATCATCTCAAACGGGCTGTTTCGCACCGACGCCGGGAGAGCATTCCAGGCCTTCGGTCCCGCCACTGAGAATGCTCGCTCCATAATCGCAACAGTATCAATATTCCTTAAGAGTAGCTCTTACTTCTTCCTTAGACAAAGGTAATTATTTGATTTTATATTCTAAGAGAGTAGTTTCAAAAAAAACCTGATACAAGTTGAAGGTGAGACTACCTCACCTTACAAAAAAGTGAATTGTCAGGTAAATTTTATGAATTTATCCAAAGTAGTTTTAAAAGAACAGCTACCCAAGAATCTCTCCGTATCACTAGCAATTTGTGACAAGATATTTAGGACAAAGAGGGTATCTATTGTGTATTATCTCTGCTTCACGTTCACTTGTTAAAATTTAAGAATTTATTAAAATTTTAAGGATACAAATCTTTCAATTCAAAATGATTTAATTGCTATTTCATATGGTATGGTGCAATCATTGTCATGGAATACCAATAAGATATTTTATTAATAACTATATTTCTTTTTTATTACTTCTTTTTCTTGTTTGTTATTTCTTTTTTCTTGCATTTGGTACATTGTACTGTTAAATAAATAAATTAAATACTTAATTTGATCAGCTATAATTATTCGCTTATTATTCGCTTGCCTAAATCATCCGTTTGTTATAAGATATCATATTTACCTGAATAACAATAATATGATCAGCATGTCCACTGATTTGAGAATGTTTCTTCCCGTTTGCACGCTTTTTTGGGGCAATCAATGATGGTTTTTCAATAATATCAACATCAACTGTCATTTTATTCACTATTCATCAACTCTTAAAACTTCAAACTAATATTATTTCGTATACCTAAAAACGTAATGTTATAAACATCAGTTTGGTATAAATATAAAATAAATGCATACTACATTATTATAAATTACCCGATTTTCTCTGTAATTCACGTATCAATACATGTCTTATTCTATTATTTGAACTCGCATGTGTTAAAAGTATAAAATACAGCAGTTTTATTCGTAGACATTTAACATTATTTTGAAACACTGCCAGTCTTGTTGTGTCTAGCGGCTCAGACGATTTATTGATTTTCACACCGCCGCCTTCAAACTAGCAAATGTACTATTGTTGCATGTGATTCGCTTAAATATTTACCAATTCAAAGCAACGTTAATAGCGTTTTTGTAATTACTACGACTATTTTCAAGACCGCGCAAAATGTTTATAAAAATTCAAATCTTAAACAAAACTCGTCGTCAGGATATATTATGCATTTCCTGCTTTAATATCAAAGACAATATAATACAATAAAGAATAGACATTTTTTTAACATATCAAGTACCTACTTTTTATACGTAATAGCCGTAAATATTATAAAAAAACTGCATTTTTCCCGCGTAACTTTGACAGTTTAATGTTTCTCGCTTTGTTTGTGGTGCGTGTCGAGCGGAACTCGTGTTTTGTTAAACTTGTTAAAGAAATAACTATTTTCTTTTTATAAACTAGCAAAAATGGTAAGTCTAACGCTTTAAAATAACTTATTATTATCGTTTATGAAATATTGCTGCATAAAGTGAGTTTAAATTGTTCGCGTAGAGTTCTCCGATTCCCGACACACCGAGTGAACGGGATGGCACAAGATCAGCGCAAACATCTCCAGCTAGAGATTATGAGATGTTCGAAGATGAAGGCGAACTTCTTGGCGATGTCTCACAGGTCGTGGAGGAAGATGAAGAAGGAGAAGAGTTGTTCGGAGACAACATGGAAAAGTAAGTAAAAAAACTCAGAATGTCATAAAAAATAGTTAATTTTGTTCGGTCTATGTCTTTTGTGGCATTTATACGGCCGAGAACTGTGTAACTAAAGTATCACAATATAACATTCCAAAATTATTTGACTTACTTATGATAGCCTTGAAAGCTTACGACAACAATTGTTAATTGTATCGTTACATTTCTAGTGATTATCGCCCCATGCCAGCTCTGGACAGATATGACACTGAAAACATGGACGATGAAGATTACGATGTTCTCTCAGTGGACGGACGACGAGCAGCAGAAAGAGAAATGAGAAGGAGAGACCGCGAAGAAGGCATTCTTCACAGAGACGATAGGGAACTATTGTATGGTAAGTTGATAATGTTATGATTAGTAATAACTGACTGATAAGTTCTTTTTTTTTACATAATCTTATAACACATGAGACATTACGACACAATCATCATCTGGGTCTTTAACATTTGGTGCAATTGCACATGAAAATGCTGTATAACAGTAGAAGAGACAGAAAAACCTAGTTATTCCGTTCTAGTCACAAAACATGGATAAATCCATTTTACATTGCGTACAATAAGAAAAGGTGGTATTGCTCCAGGATGTAAGATCTGCCACTCTTTTCCAGTCCAGAATTAACAAACATTTTTCAAATGCATTTTTTGCTATTTTGATATTTTTATATATATATTTAAACAAATCAATAAAAATATATTCTCTTAGAAGAATTATTATTATTAACATGGATAACGTATATAGCGCCGTTCTTGTGAGAAAATCTCCTTAAGGCCTCTGCACATAATTTTTGTTACTATTCAGGGAATGATATTTTAAAAAGGTGTGTTTTTAATAGGCCTCTAAAAATCAAATCATTTACCCTCCCACTGCCGTTGAGGAGGCCGACCTGAGTGTGCGCCGTCAGTCATTCAGAGAATCAGAACACATAATTCCTTGAGATACAGTGGCGCCACGTCATGTATGCAGTTGTACATCAACCAGCACACCTTTTACACAACTCTTTCCGGAAAACGAAGCCAGTGCAAATACTCGTGTGTTATAAATAATAGTCGTGTGTTATAAATGTACCATATTTGTTAAATTGTGATATATTTTCAGGAGATTCTGATGATGAGAGCACTGGAGCGCCACGTGCCAAGCGAAGGAGGGCAGCGGAGAAGGCGGCTGCGGGAGAGGCCATAGAAGAGGATGCTGTAGAGTCAATCGAGAATCTGGAAGATACCAAGGGTCTCTCTGTCAAAGAATGGGTCTCCATGTTGGGACCCAGAACTGAAATTGCCAATAGGTATAATTTATTATAATTAGCAGTATTTACAGGTCTCATCCAAGGTGCATTGCTCATCCATGTCCGTATTTGTGTGCCAGTATTTATCCTCAAAATATAGTCTAGCTGTTTTTGCATTTATTGGTTGCCCCACAATATTCATACAATACCACACTATAGTGTAGTTCATTTAATTTAGTGTCCTGGAATAAATATATGATGATAATCCGTAAAATCGTACGCTGTAGGGAGCCATCTTTATATGGTACATCACTGCCAATTCATAACGTATACATGAATAGCAATTCGAGAGTGTGAGAAAGTAGATTTATTATGGCAGAGCATAAAACAATGGATAAACATTTATTTATTTATTACAGTTTAAACCAATATAAAAAGATGATAACATTTGGCTAGCATATAATATTGCTGTGTTGACGTTTTTACGTATACTCTACCTGCAAGGGATCCTCTAAGTTAGCGCTATACCTGAGGTTGGCAATATTAATTAACGATCGAACTATCTTTTTGATAATACTAACAAGTATAGTCCGGCAAACTTATTAAAAAGTGATGTTATATTCGAGTTTGCGTAGCAGCCAAATTACAATGTAGATTTATTAATTTCCAGGTTCAAGAGTTTCCTTCGCACATACAGTAGCAACGGTCACTATGTATACAAGGAACGAATTCGCAGAATGTGCGAACTAAATCAGGCCTCCTTCCATGTTGAGTTCACGGTTTTAGTGGCCAAGGAGAGTGTTCTAGCGTACTTCCTCCCCGAGGCACCGTTCCAGATGCTCCAAATCTTTGACGAGGTGGCCAAGGATCTCGTTCTGCAGATCTTTCCCAGCTATGAGCGCGTAACCAGCGAGATCCACGTCAGGATCTCTGACCTGCCCCTCGTGGAGGAGCTGAGGACATTCAGGAAGCTGCATCTGAACCAGCTGGTGAGGACGCAGGGGGTCATCACGGCTACCACGGGCGTGTTGCCGCAGCTCTCTGTAGTCAAGTACGACTGCAGCAGGTGTGGCCATATCCTGGGGCCGTTTGTGCAGACTCAGGATGCTGAAGTGAAACCAGGGTCTTGTCCTGAATGTCAGAGTTCGGGACCGTTTATGGTGATTTTTTTTTTTAATTAAATAACAGTTCCACACTTTCTTAATTCTTCATTTGCTATTCTATTCCATTTTCATTGTGCATTGATATGTTTTGTTTTGAAGTATTTTATGAATATAAAATTCTCGTGAATGTTTCATATTCTTACAATTTAAAAAAGAATTTATAGTAGTACAAGATAAAAATATAAAACACAGCATGATAAATAGTAACACTAAATAAATATTAATATAGATATAAAAAAGAGAAGAAAACAAATGCAACATATTTAAAGATGACACAAAAAGAATATTAATACGAATCAAAGAGAAGGAAGCAATCTCAACAAATATAGTACATGATGGTGTACCAGTAGATCGTACCTACCGTGTATATAGTACCGTGATCTGCGAGAGTAACAAATATGGAAATGTTAGAATGTTGAAGCAAACAGAAATTGTAGAATACGTAAAGGAAACTTCAACGGGAAGGGGGCACTAATAGAACAAACTCGTGACTAGAATTTTAGAGTGTTTCAAAAAATAATTTCAAATTATATTAAAATTATTTTAGGTAAATATGGAGCATACCGTATACCGTAATTACCAGAAAGTGACCCTACAAGAATCTCCCGGGAAGATCCCAGCCGGTAGAATCCCACGCAGTAAAGACTGCATCCTGCTGGCTGATCTGTGCGACCGCTGCAAACCTGGTGATGAAGTGGATGTCACCGGAATCTACACCAACAACTACGATGGCTCACTCAACACTGACCAGGTACAGAAACATTTAGATCAAATATTTTTTAGGATGTAGGGAAATTCAGTCTGCATGCCCCTGTAAATTACCTCTGTTCTCGCAATCATGCTCCTTTCGCTATCCCTCATTCTTCAACAAACCTTGGCACCTGCATGCCCAGTAACACGGCTGCGCGTCTTTGGGCATCTTTCATGACCCACTATCACATCTTATGGAATCACTGCGCCTCCCATAATATTGTAAATCCTTATCCCTTATTCCTTGATAACCGTCTCTTCTTTTTTACTCCCATTTGTTTTTCTTTATATATTTTTGCTTTTTATTTATTTTTTTCTCATTTTCACTTTCATTTATCTTTTTTTTTTCTAGTCGTATTATACTTTTTGATTTTGTTGTGCATGTGTACATATATTTTAAAATTCTTTTTATTTTCGTTATATTTAATACGTCATATTGTTACAAATAAATATATTTTGTGTACGCTACTAAGTAATCGTTTTACTATGTATATTTCAGGGTTTCCCCGTATTTGCCACTGTCATCATCGCCAATCACGTTGTGGTAAAAGACTGCAAGCATATTGTGGAGTCTTTGACAGATGAGGACATCTCCACCATCATCAAACTGTCAAAGGACCCCAGGATTGTAGACAGAATAGTGGCCAGTATGGCTCCATCTATCTTCGGACATGAATACATCAAGAGAGCGCTTGCCTTGGCTCTTTTTGGCGGAGAGAGCAAGAATCCTGGTAAGTTCTGACCTCTAAAAATATGCACGATAATTAAGATGGCTAAAAACGGTGAAATTTAAAATTAGCCCAAAACGAATACAATGGGAATGATGACAGTAACCAAGAATCACTAAAATAATGTATGTATCTAATGAAATAGGCTTTTTAAATTTTGAAAAATATGTTATTTTCATATTAAGAGCGAGATTGATTATTTATTTGACAAAATAAATCTTCAAAATACAGTTATTCAATCAGAGCACAACACCAATCAGACCGAATTTTGTCACAAATATGTAACCGTCATTTTGACATTTCATTAAGTACATCAATAATATTTCAAATTACAATAATTAAAGAGTTTTTATCGTTGTATTAACACAGAGGGATCTCGCGCCACCATTCACTTTGGAATTCAGAACTGAATTATTGTATTAACAATTAATATGAACTATTGATTGTACAGAGATGGCGTCACAAGTAACCATGATAACTGAAAGTTTTTGTTGTGAATTTTAAACTTAATATTAAAATGGCAATATTTTCCTATAAAACTTATATTTCACGCAGAAATGAGATATTTTTAGGAAATGGACGCTTCCAAACATCATAGAAAAGTTTTTCAAAATCAGTCATCTTACCCATTAAAAATGATAGTCCAAAAAATAAACAATGCCTAACTTTCAATAAATTTATCGGACATTTTATAAATTATACTAAACTCATTAATGTTAGCATTTTTGTTTCATTTATAACAGTACATAGTACCAATATTATTCAATTCTGAGCAAGCGCGGCGAACTTTGGGCATATCTTCAGACTTCCGATAGCAATCAAAGTTGAAGGACGTTATGAGAGTGACGCAATTATGTCATAACAAAATTGTTCTTATTCAGGTCAAAAGCACAAACTGCGTGGTGACATAAATGTGCTCATCTGCGGAGACCCGGGCACGGCCAAATCCCAGTTCCTGAAGTATGCAGAGAAGATTGCCCCCAGAGCAGTGTTCACCACGGGACAGGGCGCCAGCGCTGTCGGTCTCACGGCTTACGTGAGCAGAAGTCCAGCATCAAGGTACACGTACACGCCACAGATCTAAATTACCCTTCTTATAGACGTGGTCCTCGTGATCGAGTGGTTACGACACTTTGGAGGAATGCGTTACGACTAAAGCGTTGGAGGAATGCTGAAGATCACTGGTTTGAATCCGGCCGGAGTGAAAAAAAAATAATTTAGAAATGCACTTTTCATTTCAGCTTATAAAAATATATGTATGTAAAAATAATTTTAAAAATGTATATTCCCTCTGGATTAGAAAAGAGTGGTAGATCTTGTATCAATTGGAGAAATACCATCTTTCAGTATTGTACGCTACGCGAAATAGATCTATCCATGTTTTGTGACTAGAACTGAATAACCAGGTTCTCAATCTCCTCCGAGTGCTACACAGCATTTACATGTGCAATTGCACTGAATGTTACATACCCAGACGGGTGTCGTGGGGTCTCATGTCTAGTTTAAGATAAAAAAAATTGACATACCACTTTCCATCAAATTCAGTAGATATGGAAATGATCATACATGAAAATTCTTTCACAAAGTTATTTGAATTGTTTGATTTGACAGGGAATGGACGTTAGAGGCTGGAGCCTTAGTGCTAGCAGATCGAGGCGTTTGCCTGATTGATGAGTTTGACAAGATGAACGATCAAGACAGGACATCCATCCATGAAGCCATGGAACAGCAATCTATCTCCATTTCCAAAGCTGGTATCGTAACATCACTTCAAGCCAGGTAAATAGATATTTTTATTAGCCGCAGTTTACTTACTTTGACTGTTATCTAATGTGTGATTTGGAATCTTGCAGGTGTTCCATAATAGCAGCTGCCAATCCTATAGGTGGAAGGTACGATGCAAGTATGACTTTCTCGGAGAACGTAAACCTTTCAGAGCCTATTCTCTCCAGATTCGATATTCTGTGCGTGGTGAGAGATGAGGCAGACCCCATGCAAGATCAACATTTGGCTAAGTGAGTCGTTTTATGACAATTTACTGCGAACTTTTTTAATTCTTTAGTAAATAGTTTTCGTTTACATTATTCCTGAATATAATGCAGTCAAAAGAATACTGAAGGCCTCAAATCAAATCAAATCAGTTTATTTATAAAGCGCCATTTAGTAAAACAGTTTCACCTCAAGGGCGCTGTACATA
>JAPMAF010000909.1:0-12438 GCA_026537445.1 Silvatares holzenthali
TGTGAGTTTTATAATTTTCTTCAGCCTTTGATGATTATCTGCGGGATTTTGTCAAGAAAGAGTGACAACATTCCATGGGGTTGCGTCAAATTATTGTCGTCTTGATCTAGTTTTCCTATGCCTTGCCCATACTGATCTACCAATTGAATGTCTATAGATCTGTTTTACTAAACTTATCTGTGTATATATTTGCTTTGTGGGGACCTAAAAATAATTCTATGATAATATCGATTTGAAGTCCAGCAAAATGCACTACTGGTTCACAATAATTCTGGGATATGATCAATTCGGGAGTTGAATAAATATTATTTTAAGATCAGAGTGTGTTAACATTTATGTCAATTGATGGATTGATTGCTTTGAGGTAGTTTGTTTTTAATTTTTCAGTTGAAAATTGCACGAAAATTGTGCAATACTCTCGGATAAAGAATTTTATTACCTAAAAAAGTTTGATAAGTAGAATAGAGGTCAACATACTAAAATTTCGAACAGGTACACCACTCGCTTAAAATGCAGTGGTTAGGTATATTTTATTACATGTTGTTACATAGTATTCAGATAAGATCCCTCTCATTTCAAGAACATCCTTAATTGTAATAAATTTTAAGGAAACTTGATGACAGAATTTTCGTAATAAAAGAAATTGAGAATGTCGGTAAATAATTGAATAACTTATAAATGTTATGGAATATTAAAAGGAAAGGACAAAATCTAGCGTATGTTTTTAAAATATGAGCGTCCTTGTTTTAGAATATGTTTAAAGATATTATTTGTTTATAATATTTTTTGACTGTTAATAAGACAACGATTCTAAAATTAACTATGTTTAATTGAATTAGTATATGTGATTTCAAATTGTACAGAAAATAATTTATTATAATTGCTCAGTTTATAAAAATACATCCGAAAAACTCAATATTCTGAAATATATTATTATACTAATTATGCATCGTAAGTAACTTTAAAAGATATATCTATTTTTCTTGATATTTGTATTCGATTCTTGTCTGGTTGTAACTTGGGTAATATCTCAGGGTGGGAGTTCCAGCGGAAAATGTAAATCGACAGCAATTGTCATGTATTAGGAAGGAAGGTGAAGACGCGACAATCTGCAAAAGCTTTGAGAAAGATTTCTCGCGAAAACCGACTGAAAAGAATTTGTATTGGAATCGCTCCACAGTTTTTGAGAGGATCGTCGTAAAAAAAATATCCACCGGGGTAAAATATTTGAGTAACTCATTTAATTTCAATCCAATTCACTTACCATTTTAGAAAGGTAAAAATGCATTATTACTCTCGCAAACTTCAATCAAAATCTACTCTTAATCAGAAAATCAATAATTTCATATCTGGCCTTCTTTTCAGTATTTTCGAAATCTTATTCTATAAATCTTTTTCATCCAATAATGCCGGAGTTCGGTAGCTCGATATGGTAAAACTATCAAGGAATCATAGTGCATTGGTTTACCATTTAACTTCTGCTATACAGTAAATAACCTGTGAGTGATCGTATCCAATGTAAGAAATAAAAAAACATCGCTGCTACCCGATGTCACTTTGATACCATCGCACACTTGTGATTAGGTATGTAGACTATTATTTTCAACAAATACAAATCTGAAGTAACAACGATTGAAGCTCCCCCCTCGCTGTTCAAAAGTTTATACAGAACACATCCCCTTCTTATTGTATCAAATTCAGCAAAGTACTACTAGGATCAGATACCTATGAATAAACAACCATTCAAGTTTCATATGTATACTTTTATGTAAGTACTTTTTCTTAAAGCCTAACATTGGAGACATTCCGCACCAATTTACATATATTTTTAAATCACTAAGTATTTCTCTATATGGTTGAAGTCAATAAGAATAAATAGAAAATATATGGAGACGACAGAAATAAAAAAATGCTGTGTGAGACGTGTGGAGAAATATATAAAATTCGTTCTTTGGTACCGAAGAACTTAAAAAATGCATCTAGAAAAGGATTGTTTCTAATGATCACGTGACATATTAACAACCGTTACAACCGTTTCTCAAAAATTACAATTACAGAATTCCAAACAAATAATAATGATTACATTTCAAAAGCGTACAATATTTTCTATAAAGAAATACAATACGAGCTTTCTTCACTTGTACTACGACCGAAACTTTCCTCTGCGAGATAAGAATATAGAAAGTATAAAATATGAACAACGTAGAATTGCCGAAGAAAAATAACACATTCTCAGTTGATGGGAAAAACTTACCTTTGTCGCTCGCTGCAATTGAGAAAGAAATATAAATCGAAAACGTGCCACCAGATTCGGTCTTTATACCCATCGCCCTATCGCTAAGCAAAATGCGATATTTTGGACAATAAAACAACAAAACATATTTAAACATAGCATATACAAAATAGCGCAGCCAAATAAGTGTTTCGCAAATACATTTTCATGCTCATACACGTGCGGATTTTTTTCAACACACTTTGATCATATTCATTTTTCAGTCTGATATGAACAGTGCCCCATTCAGAGCAAATTGACTTGAAAAAAGAGTTGACTTGTTTGAATGGTTTAAGTAGCGTAAGACTGCATTTAAGAAGATTTTTTTATAAAATCTGTAATAATAAGAAAACTTATTAATTAAATTTACAACTTTGGATTCCACACTTTTTTTGGTCTTTTCTATGATTTTTTAAAAACTTATAAATATTAATAAAGACGAAAATTAAAAATGTATGCTTAAAAACGTTTTTTTTTTATACTTAAGCCAAATTTTAATTTTTCCAATATAAAATATTACAGTGTTCACAGCTATATGTTCGCAATCTGTTAAACATAACAATTTATCAATACATTTTCAGCAATAATATTATTATAAATATATGATAATGTGATAAATATGGTAAACGTGATTAAAGTTTAATATAATATAATAAATTTGGCAACCGTGTGATTAAAGATCTAATTGGTGAAGTGATTAAAATTATTGGAAAGGAGACTTACCTTTTTTCAGAAACTCTTTCTTCTTATTTTGTGCCATCGTGCGCCATCTGAAATAAAAATAAATTTATAAATTCATACCAAACTTTAAAACAGCGCAATCATTTAAAGTTAAATTATTTTACTGCTCTGCAATTGGTGACGCAAAAATGTACAAAAATTATTTCGCAAAGTATTTTCAATGTATTAAAATGAAAATGGTTTAGTATGAAACTATGTTGAAAGATGAAATAATTTATAAAAGGAGTTGTTTCATATCAAAGACGGGTTTTAAAAACAGTACAAGTAATTGCCTATTGTATTTAACCAGACCAAAAAAAAACGATAAAACGTTGTATTAAATTTTACCTACCGCCTAATATGTAGTCACTCAAAAGTAGATATTAACTCCGAAAATAAGTGTAAGAGTGTATGTAGTGAAATATTTTCAAAATATTAATGAATTAACTATATTAAATCGGTCTGTTTCATAGATAGAAATATGGCCGTACGAGTGTACATAATTTATATCCAAATGGCAAAAAAATATTCTACAAGTGTTTCTTAGTTGGTTTAAAACTTAAGTTACTTTTTGATAACTTGAAAAAATTAGAAAATATAAATTTTAGCACTGCATTTATGTTATTCAAAAATGTTACAACTTTTATTTTAAATTTCCACCTATGTTTAAACTAAGAGCATTTTATTGTAAAATTACAGACGAAATCTAAATTAAGTAATACTGTATTCTCTGTACCTTAACTCACTTTTTGTGGAATTTTTTGCTCGAAGAAAACTCGCTACCAATTCCTTCTTGATATTGTTTTCAGAAAAGTTTTATGTTTACAGCAAGCAAATCTCTTATAGTTCGTATAGTTTTATACAATTTTTGTTATTCAGCACATTTACTCGTATGTTATTTGATTGCAGAATCAATAACTTAAATAAAATAAAAGTTCAACTCACAAGAATTTACAATAATTTAAATTTTTAAACAGTAATAACACGCACAAAACCTAAAACTTATGAGTCATTCTTGCGGTGAAAAACTATTAACTTTCTCGTCATTATTTATCGGTCGCTATCAATCAAGCAAAAAAGTGATGAGGTTTCTTATGTTACAGTGTAATTAAGTATACACTGGTTTTGCCACTGATACTAGTACTGGCTCTTGTTTAATAGTAAGAAATACGAGTAATATTAACTGTACGGCGATAATCGTCCCTACATAGCTTATGATACTCGTAAACTGACATGAAAAGTAACTTATTGTTTCGAAGTGTGCTCGATTGCTCAGTGGGTAAAGTATAAGCCTGTATCCGAATTCTAAGAACGTATCTATTTGGGCAGAGAGGGTTCGGAATCTAAGTAGTCAGCTTAGACCTACTATCACGGAATTATATGGGTTTAGCTTTGATTAAGTAATGGGTTGTGAGTACCTCGTCTAATTTATGGAAGTATTTAAAATTCCATTTGGTGACAAGTAGTTAGTTAATATTTTGAGTTTGTAAATTTAATCACGTCACCCAAACTAGAATATTATATACATCTCACTGAAAATTTCATCCCACAGAGAGAAAAATAATTTGTTTTTCCGGGAATCCACGGTGCGTCACTTTCGCTACTCCCCTAATTTAAACATCAGATTGCTTTATAATACCATTGGCAAATAAAAAGAGCAAAATGCCACACAATAAAAGAAAACGCATTTATAAAATACTACCCCGGCTTTATACTTTACAAAATTGGCCATTTTTTCCTTTGTTAATGTCACATTTCATACATTAACATAATAAATTTTGATAATATATCATGTATTTTCTGCGCTGGTTCTCATGACTATAATTATTTACAAATGAATCAAAACTGTTATCCATTAAAAAACTAAATGAGACATATATTAGATCCCTTCGAAATATGCTGCTAAGAAGGTGAATGTTGTCATCCCGGAGGAGCTGAATATTAAAGAAAAGTTTTCTACATGTCGGTAGAGAATGCTGTCTTATATTGGGCACGCTACCAAGAGACCTGGAGAGGCCTAAGAAATCCGATGGTAACGGAGAACGAAATGGGTATCGGTCCTAGGGGGCTGTCACCAGCACGATGGACTGAAGAGATCTTTACTCAGCTTGGCTCCTGCCGCTGTGCATTGCCAACACTCAGGATGCTCAAACCTCAATAAGCTGGCTCAGAATACTAAAGAAAAGTTATGAATCATTATCGGTCTCGTACTCTTTAAGGAGTTCTCTTTTCTTGAACACTTCTAGATGTTTTCTAATTTCGAAAAAATATAAATCATTTATTTGAGGTGAGTGAGTGTCCTATTGTTTTGTAGTAGAAATGATAGGTTGAAGTATTAGTGTTGGATGTTGGTTTTGACATTACAGTAGTATTAAGTAACAATAATGTCATTTGTTTCCCTTGAAGAACCTTGTGGCGCTGAAAGCAACGGGAAACTATTGCACTGTCATTCCCAAGAGATTCTCTAGATATAATTTTAAGTAGAGTTCGCCATCCTCAGTAGAGGAAACAGGGGAGAAATGAGATTAATAAATCTACCTACAACCTTTTGTACGTGTATAAGGCTTTTGAGTAATAGTTGCCCTGTTTCCTATGCAACTGTAACGTAATAGTTGCCCTGTTTCCTATGCAACTGTAACGTAAAGTTGTGGTAGCAGCAATATCAATAAAGGCACGAATTCGGTGATTAAAGCTGTTGAAATTAGAGCTGGTGGCAAGAATTAAAGCGGTTAAAACTTTCCTTGGTCGTGACTAAAATTAAACTACTTCGAATTCACCCGCAAGATTACTGAAAGATCAATAGGAAATAGCGGGGAACCTAACTAACCTTCCTTCTATACGCCCTGTTTCATCCAAAGATTGTGATAGTACAAAATGATTTGTTTTGATCTTTTGCAGGCTGGTAATTAACAATATGAATAAATCCCAATATTGGAGTCATACCATATATTTGATATACAAACGCTTTATGAGTATTACGTAACAATATAAAATGTATATGTATGGATATCCCTACTCAGCTGGATGGGAGTATGGCTGTAATAGTTAATAGCTTTATATTTACCTTTGGGTATTGCATTTGAAATGTTTGTGATTGTAATTAAAGTGGGATTTCTGTTAACGTCCTAATCTCCGGCACATAAAAGATAGAAGTCAGTTAAATTTACAGCATACCGTTAATTAAGGACAACCAGCAGGAAACGTTATATTTTGCATTTAGCTATGAGCAATCAATTTAAACGTGTATATCTGTTATATAAATTATCATTGGGAGGAATCATTTCATTATTGTGCCCGTTTGAAAATATTTCCACTAGAAGCTACGTTATACAAATAAAGTTTAACAATCCCCTTGAGTTGTGGTTTATTCATAGATGCTCTATTGAAAGTTCATGAAACGTAGGTTTCTTAAAAAGATGGGCTTGAGACTAGTTGTAATTGTTGAGTCGAAATCCAACACATGAGGTACTGCCGGGACAGATCTATAACATTCGTAGACGTTATACGTATGAAAATAAATTTAACACGGGTCTTAAAAATACTCAAGTTTTAGATTACATTCCTTCCATGTTCCAGGGGCTGGAAGTAATTTGTGAGAGATGGCTTTATTTATTAAACAAACAGCACGTCACTGCGAAGAATCAAGAATATTTATAAACACTATAGAACTAGGGATTAAATTGTAAATCAGACCCGCGAATTGTATAACGTTAGAAACTGTGGTTAAGAAAAATCGACGAGTTCTATAAAACATACCCAGTTTACTAAGAGCTAGTATGATTCTGACCTCGATGGAACCGCAATGTTTGAATTCGATTCTAAACGACACTAAGCACATCGATATGGTCACTGTTGGGAGTGTACTACCTTAAAAGGAAACCAGATAACCATAATGAGAATATAAGTTGAAAGCAAGTTATGTGAAATAAACATTGCATCACAATGGGAATGGATTTATGTCTAAAATCTTATACACAACAAACAGTAAAATACCAATTTATGATCGAGCATAATCGCATTTAATGAAAATAAAGGATGTTTATTATCATTGTTTGCGCTTAGCGGTAACATGGTTCAATGTTGTGAGAATCCTACGCTACGTTGTGCTACGTATCTATACGGTACCAATACTCGTACAACTTGTATACTTATATTACCCATTCAACCAACGAAATGTATTGTTCTAATAATATTATATTCAAATATTGAACAATGTCCGCCCCCTCTCTCGAGAGCATAACGAGAGATAGAAAGAGGAGGTATGCGCCTGATTGACCCCAACACACGATATGATATTAATATACCGTTTTGACTTTGAATTACAACACTTGTCAAATTGTCACCGTAGAGAGATCCGAGTAAAATATTGTAAGTAAAAATACCCTTACTTTTCGAGAATTTCATTTATTTATAGATTTCTGCTTCATTTTGATTCCGAACGATGAAATATCAGTTGCGAACATTTTCTTAAATATTTACTATAAAATAAGTCTAGACGATGCTACGGTAAAGTAGGGTAAAAATAAATAACATGTTATGAATAAGGATGGGAATGAATTAAATAATTTCTGAAATGAATTAAATAATTGTAAGAATATGAGTGAAAGATGAAATACTTTATTCAATTTTTACAGAGAAGTAAGACGATATTCATTCAATATAGTGAGATAATAGAAAAATCTCCAGGTGCTGTCTGACTACTTGAATCTTTGTATTAAAAAGAGTATGAAAGGTCTCCTCCTATGACAAATCAAGCCAGTTAAACAGGTTAAGAATAATGCTTTAATACTGTATTTTATTGACAAATATTACTACTCTCCGGTAATTTTACAAAGCGTAACGGTTTTATGTCCTTACACAGAAACTTGTTTAAAATTCATTTTGGACCTGCTCGAAAATCATTGTAACCAAAAACGGCAGCTTAACGAGAAAATATAATATTGAAGTAAGGCCGATTTCCTTTTCATCTTTGAAATATTTATATTTCACATTAAAAGGGAAATACGTTTGTAAAGAAATAAAATCGGTTTTATAAAGAATTACGAATCGAAAGGTTTTTAGATCTAGAGATGTTAGTAATCGGTAGGATAAGATGACAATAAAATATTGATATTTTATTAAGTTCTTTTGTCTGTTAGAAATTGAGAACAAACAATCTTTTGTGAGTTTCAACCACCTATTGGTAACGCCTTTCTCTGCTGTGAAAAACTTCAATGAATGAGAAAACAACGAGATTTTTTGATATCGCGTTGTTTGTATAAGACTTCGTATTCAAAATACCAACAACAACATAAATTATTCAAACGAAACAATGAAAAAATGTATAAACACAATCTAAGATTTCACATTCAACTAATATGAGCATAGGGCTTGAAGCAAATTTTTCATCTTACCATTTTGTCTACGTTGGTGTAATTTTGCCTTACAGTATTGACAATTTGTGTTGCTGTTTAAAGTATTTTTTGGCATTAGCTGGTAGCAGTATTTGATACCACTTAAAACCACATCGCGTGCTTCTAAAACGTTTATTTCATACAGATACCGGTTCCTTATTACTTGAGAATACTTAAAAGGTTTTGTAGTTTGTTTATTATTTCTAATATAAACCGAATTTCCTTTCATTAATCTTTAATGCTCTTAAACAATAGGTTATGCTATTTTATAGAATTTTCAGGAATGACAGATATTATATTTTAAATAATGCAAATAACAAATTTGGGTAATTTGACAAATGTTGAAAGTTTTTGAGCGATGTAGTGAAGAAATGTCAGATTGTAAATGATAGTATTTATGTTTTCCTCTCACATAACCTGTTTCGTTTTGACTCATAATTCTCCAGATCGTTGGGTGTCTTCGTTCGCCGTTGTAGTAAGCAGTTTTCGTGAAATAGTATTACGTTAATACCCAGAAGTGTATATTCCCATCACTCTTCCCTTCTTCTCTTATTCCCTACATATTTCTACCCTATGTGACACATTTTCCGCACCACCATGGGAAATAATTCAAGATGTCTCTTCGAGTTTTCACCCATCTCTTCCAATTGATCTCACCCCCTTCCCTATTCACAAAGGGAACAGGGTCATCAGATAAACGTTTGTTAAAATATCCTTTCGGCATGAAAACCGAATCTTTTATTTCAGGCGGTGAAACATGAAATTGGCCAAAGGGAAAGGTTGTGTCGATAGCGTTTTTGGGGTTTTATAATAATTTGTTGACCTTTAAAAATAAATTATCTTATTTGAAATTCCAATATTGGAGAAACGAATTACGTTTTTTTTTCGTTTACACTTAATCGTGAATATTTCCAAAACGTTTGATGAAATATCATTACCTGATTTAAAGGTTGCCTTATAAAAATTTGACAATAATAAATTTTACAAATTTAAATAAACACTTATTTAAATAACCCGACATGGATTATTTACTTATAGTAAAAAGTGATTAGTCAATATCTTTTTATTTTTGTATGATCCGATAATCTATGTAGAAAGTATTTTAGCAATATTTACAACTTTATTCCTTATTGTTACAATTGCGGGAGAATTTAAACTCTTTGAAGAAAAACAGGCGACATTAGTTATTTGATATTATTATATAGATTAGCACTTTATATTGCTGCAAATACATAAATACAAATATTACGGGAAAAAAGGGAAATTTAACGGCAAACCGAATTCATTAGTGACAGTATATCTCGAATTATATATAATTTTGAGGAAAGATAACCAAGTAGTAGAAATGGTTCCAGATCTGGCTACTTTGAATAATATCCTTATATTTTTGTATTTTACACACATTCACCTAAAGATTTGAGGCAGCAACGTTTATTCGATAAATCATGATATAACTGAGAATTAGGCAATGTGCAAAGAAAAATGTCCGGGGCAATGAAACACTCAATGATATTTTTTTTTGTATAAACAAAAACACTTAAGTCTTAGATGTTATGGAGTGATTAAAAGTAAATAAAACTATCTCATTCCAATGTGGGGACCAAGAAAAGTACAATAAGTGTAGGAAGACCACGTGCAAGATGATCTGATAGTGTAAGAAACGTATCCGCTGATGGCGATGGTGAAATAATTCTAACTGTAAATATAAGATATCTTGAATTGAAAAATATTTTCAATTGTGTTGAATATTCTTCACGCTTGGATTAATAAATAATATCGTTGAAATGAATTGAGAAACGTTCTATAACCACCTTGTTGAATTCGGAAATAATATGATCTTACCTACCCATATGGCTATTCAATGAATTTAATGTGCAACAATAGAGCTGACGAAATCGTTCACTGTTGGAAGGACACCGATACCTATTCAAGAAATTTTTGAAAATCAAGAAAAATTTCCAAAATTCATCTCGCAAGATTAGATACACCTGTTTGCACATGGAAATGCTAGAAAAAATATAAGTGGAATGGTATGCAAAATACAAAATAAGACCACGATATACGTATAAATACAGAGAATCAAGGTAAAATTCCTACTGGGGAAATTAAATAAATGCTATGTACCTTAAATGTAGGGTTACGATGAATTTAAAATTTATTAAAATTTATTAATTGAACATCAAATTAGCTAATTTTTTTGTGGAGTAGTTGTTTAGATATAACGATTAATTTATTATTTGAAAATTGGGAGAGATAATTAATTATTGCTTTTGAAATTTACCCTACGTTTCTTGGATACTTTAATTTATACACTAGAAAAGATCTAAACACTCCCCTTGTGTCCACTATAGTACTTTATACGTGAAGATTCTTTGCTTTTCTGAATCGGAATTAAATGACGATTAAAAACACTAGGGAGCAAACAAATAAGTTTTCGTAATTTTATGATTCTACTACTTGATGAGGAAAATAGCTACATACTCATGTCAGTATCGATCTCATGGTCTAGTTGTTAGGACACTTGATTAACGCGCTGCAGGTCGCAAAAAAACGAGCGCATTTTTTAATCCAAATTTTAAATATTTGTGTGTATGTGAAAAATGTATTTTAAAACAAGCAAGAAAAATAAATATTGGCCTGCACCAACCACCATTCAGTATTATATACACACTATGTGAAAAGAATTCATCCACGTTTTGTGACTATAATAGAATAAGTTTTTTTTTCATCCTACACAGTATTTTTATACATGTAGCATAACATAGCTTATGTGAAGTATAATATTTAAAATTCATCATGTAATTTTCCAAAAACAGACAAAAGAAAAAGGAAATCAAATTTGGTATCCATACATGCAAAATGAATAACATTTTGAAATTTTAAGCTGGAGATAGCAGTACTCACCCCCTCTGTTTCACATTGAATTAGGGTGACCCAACAAGAGTAGCGCTCTGTGATGTTTTGAAGTATAATTTAGTATGACAATATTGTACACTAAACTCAACAAGTTATGGCCCCCATTTACCGCTATCGCTGTACGATTTTTCGATACTAGCCTGACAGTGGCAGTGCCTGTGAAGCCTTATCGAGACCATAGGCCTGCGTGAACCTGGGAGTAATATTTTAAATAACTTTTGTAACGTTCAGAGCTCACAATTCGCGGTCTAAAGTTTAACAGTTTTTAAATACAAATTTAATTCCCGAACGTATCGTAATCTTTTTTACTAGTCAAGCTCCTTATTAAAAATAGCCAAGATCTCTGTTTTACTGTCATGGCCATGTTACTTAAGACCACGACATTTTCTGAACTTTTGGGACGATAGGACTCGGTTCTCGTTTGGTTTTAGCAGCTTTCAATCCAAATATTTACATATATTGATCGGGTCGAGCTCTTGTTATTTGCCCTTAGTGTTCATTCTACAGTAATATATAAAATACTAATTGATATTGGTTAGTTTAATTTTTGTTTAATTTTCACATCAAGTAAATATGCATTTTATGTTCAAGATGTGAACTGATTTTGAATTGCCGCCATTTTGGTTTGGCTGTCATTTGTCAGTTCATATTGATGAGTCGTGGAAAGTAATCGATAAAAATTAATATGGCGCTTTTCGCGCAGAAATATTGTGTTGAAACTATGAAAAAAAAGTTTAATATGTTTAATAGTGCAATGAAAATTGAGTGATTTTCAAAAAAATCGTTTGCCAAGCAAGCTGTTCATTCGGTGTGTGATGAATAATTTTTGAAAATATGATTGCATTGAAAGATAAATTAAAGTCTGGACGACAACGTAGCGAAGTTTCAGAAAATATTGATGCAGAGACGCAGAGTGTTTGTGAACGTTTGGGCAACGCTCATCGACACCATGTAAGGGAACTGGGAATGTTTCCAACATATCAGTTAAAATTATAAAATATATATTTGCATTTTAACTATTAAAAATATCAGTCAAAATTAGACAGTTGTAGGAAAATAACGATGAATGACGACAAAATTGGAATGCTCAGTCAGATGACGTCCATTTATGACAAAAATAAATCATCAAAATTTTTT
>JAPMAF010000910.1:0-12435 GCA_026537445.1 Silvatares holzenthali
CATTCGTTTCTTATATCTGTGTTTCTTACTCTGTCATACATCGTTTTACCACAGATTCTTCTAAGAGATCTCATCTCGACAGCATTTATTTTGCTTTCGTTCTTCTTAAGCCAGGTCCAAGCTTCGCTTCCATACATCAACGTTGGCACCAACACTCCGTTATGTACTGCCATTCGGACACTCAAAGAAAGTTTTTTATAGAAGAAAACGTGTAAACTAATTGGAGATCGGCATGTGAATATATCCATGTTGATTGCTGTAAATGTTGGTTCGGATATTTTCGCTCCGAGTGCGCCCCTGCAGTTGGGGGAGAGTCAACCAATTTGGCGATTGAACAAGTTATCCGATACCAAGTTAAATAATAGTAGATGGCTACAGTTCGGAAGAAAGTAGTTTAGAAACTACACTGCTAAGCTGGACGAACGACTTGCTCTAATGGTCCTCTATGACGCTGTACGCTGTACGCCGTACGCCGTACGCCGTACGCCGTACGCTCTACTCTACACGCCACGCGCTGGACATATTTAGTAGATACCGGCGCGGCAAGCATTGTACTCGTAATTTAGGACGGAATTAAAAATAAAAGGTTTCCTCCCTAACTTGCGATAAATAGCTAACATATTTTTTTTCGAAACTCCGATGAACAAATTTCATTAGCATGCCCATGACTTTTGTCTTCTCCATACCCATTTTTTCAATCAATTTCCTAGTTTGTAACCATACTTACCTGGCGATGCCGAAACTATAATAGTAGTTTAGTGGCTAGAACACTTAAAGTGATTCGAATCCGCGACCTCCAGAGGTCGCGGATTCGAATCACGTTCGAATGAAATAAAAAAAAAATTGAATGAAATCTTAGATACAGATTTTGAAAATATATACGAATAAAATAATTTAAAAATATCAAAAATGTATTTTCATTTTAGACTGGCAAGATCTTGCTATCGCATTGAAGAAATATCACCATTCAGTATTGTACACCACGTGAAATGGATTCATTTATGTTTCGTGACTAGAACTGAATAGACAGATTATCTTTCATTCGTGTGTTCACTTCTTATTCTAGCACCCGTAAGGGGAGTGATTGATAATCTAGTATCTAACTAGTTGCATAGAATAAATGCAGCTTAATGGGATTTCTTATAACAATGTGTGATATGATCATTGAGTGCATAACACCTACTACTCTTTTATCAATATCCTCGACCGATTGATAGTCTGTCGTGAACGATAAATAAATAAATAAATAAAATCAGTAGCTCATTCCAAACACTCTTTCTTCCACGAATCTGTCAACCGCTAATTTGTTAATATTTTCTCAAAAATCATCACATTGGATTTGACCAGTCAAACAAGTCGGTCAAGGCATGTGGATGGTAATATATGCGCAGAAATTAACGAGAAGTTGCATGTAGCTTATAATAATCTTACCATGATACTATGTACTGTTCTTAAATAAAATGAATAAATTTACTTGATTTTGATTTTTTGCAAATATGTATTTGATACATACATAAACTACGCATTTATACGATTATATATCTGGCTATGCATATTTATTTAGCAAAGAATCAAACCATTTTAAAAAATATTCCAGCGTTGTAGGGTTAGTTGAAGCAGATGTTTGGAAAAGGTTTCAGTTTATAGCAACAGAGTGGCAGTGGCAATGGCAGTGCAATTCGCGTAAAAAGCAACTGACGCAAGCGACAGCTACCTACTGGACTCGCGTTGTTTGTAGTTTTCTGTTCTATGGGATATTTTTGACATTTTTAGTTTCTCGCGATAACTCGGAGGAATGTCAGGAAATACAATTAACAATGTGCCACCAAAAAAGGAAGAGAAATTCAATGAATTCTACACCGAGGTTCGTCATTAATTTAGTCCTCGAAGAGCGAACAAATTGTTTGAACGTTTTGTAAGGTTAGGTTCATTGTTTGGTTATTTATGCTTGCAGGTGAAAGAAATCGAAAAGCGGGACTCTGTTCTAACATCAAAACAACAAATTGACCGCCTGCTTAGGCCGGGCTCGACGTATTTCAATTTAAATCCATACGAAGTGCTACAAGTGGACCCATCAACACCTATTGAGGAAGTCAATAAAATATACAGAAAATTCACTATTTTAGTGCATCCGGATAAAAATCAGGTATATATGTACAGTTATAAACATTTTTCTTCATTATTAACACATCAGATGTAAAGTTTTACAGCAACGGTGATATATTTTATTCGCAAAAAAGGTTAAGTGTGAAAGCGATACAGAATGACAAAAGCATAAAATTCATGGTGCTCTAAATACTGTCAATATAAATAAAAATATCTATGAAGATCCAGATGGAATTATGTAGCGGCATTTAAACACGATGTGGGAACTGTATTTGGATACCATATAAAATAATAAACTATCACGCCATTTCCCGAAGGGGTAAGCGGAGAGGATAGAGTGCCACAAAACTCTATCCTGATACACATCTCTTGCCACATCCACACTCATACATCTCGTCATGTAAACTCTGTGATTATTAGGACTACGAACAGAGTCATAGATTAGAATTTGGTTAATCTGTTCATGCCACAATTTCTTTGGGCGGTCCCTCTGTCGCATACCTCCTACATTTGCATTGTCAATTTTCCGTATTAGTCTCTCGGTATCCATTTGTTCAACATGCCCAAATTATCTCAAGGAATTATTCCTCATTTTATCAATAACGCTCGTACCCGTTCCACCCTTTTTCTGAATTCCTTCTCTGTTATACACTGTTTTACCACATTCTTCTAAGAGATCTCGGCGGCATTTATTCTACTTTCATTCCTTCTCTGTATTTAAATTATTCAACTCAAGGGTAAGAATGTTATCAGAGTTCTCTAACCAAGTACGTTGGCAACGTCTGAACAAGTCATCTTGACCTTATCAGTGTAGAATACTTCAGAATAGAAGTAGCATGTGTTGTTATTTATTGAAATCGGTCTATTGCAATAAAAATCAAATTGAATGATTATGTTTATATAGCATAGTTAATGCTTTTTTACGATTCTTAATACATTAATTGCTATGTTATCCATAACTTGCTGACACACACATTTCTTTACATTGGGGCAACGTCAGCTATTTGTGGGCAAGTAGACCCTAGTTGTGTCAGCCATATTAGTGATGCAACCGTTCATGAGACAGAACAGTAGATGGGTTTTAAATGAGGTTCCAACAGTATGGCTCCCCTTTAAAAATTAAGTGGTGTTAGGATGAAATGTATTAAAACTATAAGGATTCACAAATTGTCATTACAATGCATATTTATTTTTTTATAAATGTAGATGTTTAATAAATTAGGTGTAATAACTTGGCCCCAGAAAAAAAAAACAATGTGTGGCAATTTATGTGGCACTGATGAACTCTAAAAAAATCTTGTCTGGTAGATAACATGTTAAATATTGTAGTTAACATGTTAAGTATGGTAGTTAACGTGTTAATATGCCTCTCAAAGTAAATTCAATGAATTGGTCAGATACATCGATGCGATAGCTTCATATATATAACTTTATCTCAATATATATAACTTTATAATTATATTAGAGCTAATTATAGCGAATTATTGAGGAGCTGACATTAGATATATATATCCCGTTAAAGGAAGATTTACGATTAAACTGGAGTAACAATAATGGAGGAGCTTTCTGCTTTGCACAAGACAGTCAGGTTTATACCGTAGCAATAGCCAATAGGAAAATGTGACGAGATACATGCAAAGAAGACAGAGTTATATGAAGTATAGGAAATATTTATCAGACAAAATGAGAGAGTCTTGTAAGATGGTTATACAGAGTGTACAGATGGAAACGGTGGGCCCGTAGTTGAACCAAGGTATTTTCTTCATTATGATTAATCAATAGCTTATGTTCTCCATCTCATCAGGCCTAGTGCTGCTACATCATTGTCAACAACTATCCAACCACTGAAGGTCTACCAGCATTCACATATTCTCCTCGCATGACCGGTCCATGTTAGATGTGCTATTTAATAACACTTTATGATGGCACAGTTTTTGTAAATGTTATATAGTTTATGGTTATATTTGCATACGACCATACCATATTTTATATATCTATTCGCTTAACCAAAAATATATAGTTCAATACAATATGAGGAACGATAAATGTACATGTATTTAGTAAAAAAGTATGTATTTAATATTTGAATTGCAATTCACAGGATGATTCAGAGCGTGCACACCAAGCTTTCGAGATAGTGAATAAGGCGTGGAAAACATTACAGGATGATGATACAAGGCAAAAATGTTTGGACATATTTGAAGAGGCAAAAGAGAGAACCGATCACATGGTAAGAAGTGAAGTCATATAGAAAATTGAATTAATTTTATTGTTTAAAAATATATTGTTATTTTTGTAGGATTTCACATTCAAAAGATTCACAAAACAAACATTTGGGCTGTTATATCATATTGTGACATTGCATTTGCCAATATTTAGATCCTCATTTCAGTGTCCTTCAGGGTAAGCCTGTCTGCATGAATGTTAGCCATTGACTTTCACAAAGACAGACTCGCCCTAAAGAGTGACATTGCAATGTGGTCTGAAATGTGGACGAACAAAATGTCGCAACATTACAAAGCAACTCAAAAGTCTTAAACTTGTTAAAAATGCTGGTATTGCAGATAGAAGAAAAGAGAAAAAAATTAAAAAAGGAAGGAAAAGTAGCGGAAGGTATACCTGAAGATGATCCTGCCAAATATAAACATGCTGTTTATGTTATGACAATGAAGGTATTAACGTTTTTTATTGATTGTTTTATGTATGTATATATCAGTAAGTTCTGTCATGTCTCTTGGTTTTTTAACAGAATTACATCAACCTATAATATATTCTGCCTAACAGATCTAATAAAATAAATGAAATGGTGTATTATGTTTATTAAAATATTTTAACATTCACTTTCTTTTAATTACAATTGAATTTGAAATATTTTTTTGGATTCATCAAATTAATTTGCTGTTACTATTATGTTGCAGAAGTGAGGAAAAAGTATAATGATTAATTAATTGGTTCAATCCCCTGCATCGTGTTTTTTTGTCATTGATGATAGTTTCCCTAACAATATTCTGATCTTTCTTTCAGTTAATCACTTTTTGGAGAGTTTTTTTCCCTCTTCCTTTGATACATTTCCATTCCATATGTAAATATATGAAAGAATCAATAAAACCTAGACCAGGGGCATCTCTGTCACTGTAATATACGTAAATTTTTAGAAATATGTTGTAATAATAGTTTGTAATAACTGGGGTTAATTAGCAGTGATTGTCAATAGGCAGTAAGTTTGCCTTTATTTTCTTATATTCTACATAAAGTATTTCAAATATAAAAAAATTACCTAATTATAGTTGTTCGCCGATATGGAAAGGAAACGTCAACATTTAGAGACCAGAGATATGGAGGAAAGGAAAAGGAAACGAGAAGCAGAAATTGAAGAAGAAGAACAGCAATCTATGCAAAAGGAATGGGCTAAGAATTTTGAAGTAAGTTTGTTGTCTATAACAGAAAATATTTTGAGTAAATTTTTTTTGATTACTTATAATTCATTCATTAAATATTTTCTTTAGGAATCTCGCCAAACTCGAGTCGATAGCTGGAAAACATTTCAAGCCGGGAGCTCTAAAGAAAAGAAAAAGAAGAAATCTATGGGCTTTAGACCACCAAAGCCGAAACCGGAATCTAGATAATCTTAGCACTGCTATGTTAACATTACCCGATAGTTTTTATCTCACATAATTGTAATTATTGATAACTGAACTTATCACCTATAAGACTCTGTGATTCATTATTGTGTTCAATTTTATTTTGCACAATATAAAGGAGTATACTTCATACTGCGGTCTTCTGTTACTGTGACATTAAAGGTGATTCAGTTGTAGTTGTAATATTATTGAAGAGGGTATACTATCAAGTCATACAGTACAGTGTATTTGGTCAATTTACTGATATATCAAAGCTCCAGAACGCTATATCTTCTTTCGGTTCTAATACTGAATTCTAAAACAGTCCATATAAATTGAGAATGTGAACAATCAATAACGAAAATAACTAATGGTTATCTATATAATGTGGGTAAATGTATATATTTAAGTAGATAAAATGCATGAATAGATGCTAAGTATGTAATTGTTTTGTGCCAGAATTGGTGGATGTGTTTAATCTGCGTTTTAATTTCTTGCTTTCTTGTGAACTTCCGTTAGTTTAAAAATCATTGCTTCAAATGTGTTTTAATGCAATATGTCATGTATCGATGGCATAGAGCGATAATGGTGAACTTATGGCGCTTGCGCTTAATGTGGTAGGTATGAAAATGTTGCTGGCACAGGAATGCTTGATTACAAAAACCTTTTTATATACCCCTATTGTGTTTTGTTAGTGTACAAATGATTTGAGCTGTTATTTTTTATTTATTAAGATGTCAGCAATGGAAAAAGTTTTCTTTTCAGAATTTTGAGTCACTTTAAAAAGGTTTATCACGGTTGGCTTAAAATATGTATTTTTTTGACAAAAAAATAATGATAGACTACTGTAATGATAGACTACTGTTTACGGTGCTATATATCTCTGTCCTTTTTTAAGGTGTTGTGTCGTGAACATCACTGAAACCATTTTGAAAAAGTGAGCGGAACGTTTTAGTTATGGGTGTATAGAAGGATATTATGCGTCAATTTAAGGGAGAGAGATGCTAATAAAGGGATGTCATAAAGACCAAAGAATTTATTCGACTTGTTAAAATCTGAAAACTTTCATTCTTGTGTAATGTGATATCTCTAAAAGTGCATTATATTACATCCCATGCAAAGAGCTAACCGGAAGATATAGTAAGATCCTGGTATCTGAGATAGTGGTTTGGGCAAGCCTTCATATCACTTATTGAAGTAATATCTGATAAGGTGGTAACATATACGGCATCAAGCAAACAAGTTGACCAGTGTATACACTTTTCCTCAACAGCTCTGAAATTGTTTCTAACCTTATATGAGTATACATTGTAGGGGAATTAATTTACCCTTTTGATATACAAGCTGTTCCACTTTATATAAATCAATAACAAGCTTGATTTATAAGCATGGTCAACACATATTGAAATTTTAATATTTCTCAGGCACTCGAAAATAGTAGAAAAATGTCATACCCTCAATTCATCTATGCTGAAATATAAATCAAAAATTTTTGGGTTGTTAGTGTCATTTTATACAAGGTTGTGTTGTGAAATTTTACACAAGGTGAGTGTCAGTGTGAATAGCATATAACCTCCCAAAATTCATTGACTTACAAATCTTTTGGTCGTGAAAGCCTATGACTTATATATTATAATATAATATATTCATGTCAATATTATAATATTCACGTCAAAATACTCACATCAATATTATAATATATTCACGTCATATTATAATATATTCATGTCAAAAGTTCATCATTTTGCTGCTTAATTTAATATTTTATTTTGAAACATTTTGGCGTAATCATTTGTTAGTGGTTAATAGTAGTGTGTTTTATTTGCATACATAGTTTCATGTTTAGTATACTAATTGATGTATATAATGGTATGATATTCTCTTTAGTTGCTATTTTGTCCCTAGCGGTGTTGCTGTTCTTTTAGTATGAAAAAAGTCATCAACGAAGGATATCAGATTAGTTTTTTGCTTTGCAAAACCTTTATAGATGGGGACTCTGGACATGCATTATTATTTTATTACATATTTTGATTTTATAAATAAATGTTACAGCTATTATGCAGTGTTTCTGATTTAAAAAGTGTTAAATTTTACATAGATGCACACATATTTTGTTTACATTATTGAATATAAAATTCAGTTAATTTAAAATTATGCCAAATTATTTATCATTTGTACTTAACCTTATGACTTCAGTCCGATCATATGTGAATTAGATAACCCTAATGAGTCAGATTTCTTGATTAATTTATGACTGAGTTTGGCATTGTATATAATGTTTAAATTTCTCGTCTTTTAAGTATCTGCCATTGTAACAATAAATATTTTTATTAGGTTATTGTTTTTGACTCCAGAAGGACTGGAACATATCTTGCATTTTCGCAGATAAATCGAAAGCAATAATATTGATAAACTGAAAATGGTATTGTTTTAATATTACTATAAAAATAAATTTCCATAAGCTCAAACCTCTCAAATGTTACATATCATGCACACATCATCTGCCAAATACAATGGACCAATAAAATGTATAATTATTTTTTTTTAAATGTGCATTTGAATCGTAATTTGTCCGATTCCGATTCTCTGGAATATTGTGGTTCATTATTTTTACAGAGAAAAACAATATCAGAAACAAAATTCTTTTAGTAGGTATATCAGTTTTAACTTCCATCATAACAACCTGATAAGCAATCCATGGCTCAATGTTGGTAAAATCTTGGTCCAATCTAGTCTCAACAAACATACTAAGGCTAAGCAATACCTGTAACTCGTTTCAATTGGAGTAGCAGTGCCCATATGGGAATAAATTAATTAGCAGCAAATTTCACCTGAAATAGACTTTCGTATGTGGTATATTTTATTTCAATAAACAAGAAATATGGTTGAGTGGTTTTACTTCATAGATACCAGATATTGATTTCTCATTGATATTGTTTAAAATTCAATTTGTATTATTTTTTAATTATTCTGTTTATATTATAATTATTACCATTATCACTTATCTAGTACCATTTGGTGATATTCAGATCAGTTGTACCACTATGTTTTGTATTGCTTAGTGTTGTATAATTTATAGATAATGAAGTTCATAACAAATTATTGTTGCAAATTTATTTGCATCATATATTTTTGCAGGAAAACGACCAGATAAATTACCCACAGTATTGTATGTCTATAAAATAGAGAATAGTTTTTAATTGTACGATTTTTTTATATAATCTATGTAAAATGTTAGGACACAAATTAATGAAATGTATGTTCATAAATTTAAACCAAATGCTTAATCACAGTGGGCTCCTAACTAGTTGTCGAAGCGGATAAAATAATCGTACAAAACATAATGGAATTCGATGAGTAGCATATCAGGTGTTATTCAGATCGTAAATATGATTTGCTTAGATTTGAGGTGAGGATTTGTGACGCTTAAAATTAAGAATATGTCTTCGAAAGTTTTGAAGATTTCTGTTTTTCCAGAGTGAAACTGAACAATTTTACTAATTTAACCCTATTGGCGAGCAGGTGAGGGTCTGATGATTATGATGTCATCCAAATATTGCAAAAAAACGATAGACACATTTATTTTATTGGGGGCTGTATTGGTTTGTTTTTCATTTTTGGATTATCCGCTCATCTATTCTATTGCACTATAATCAAATCACTATAATTATCTGGCTGGCACCAACATAGAAGAAAATGAAGCCACTTCAAAATTACTTTTTAAATGAGAAACTATCGTTTTGAAGTATAATGTATAATTTTTGTATATAATGGTTAGTTTTGTTCTTCAAAAAAAAAAGAAACAGTTTATTTGTACTACTATAATGCTAACAACATATTTGGTGAACTTTTTTTTTTTATAAATTAATGTAAATTTTAATTATTTGAGGTATCGTATAACAATTTTAATCAGTTTATGCATTGTATTATCAATAGTTTCATTTTACAGTACTTTATAAAAAATATTTTTTGTTTAAAATCACACTAAAAATGCTATCACATAATTAAAATAATTCTAGTGAAAAATTACAGAAAATTTGTAAAAATATTGGTTTAATTATAAAAAAATGGCTTTTGACAATATATTGGAATTCATGATATTGCAAATATACATGGTGGTCAAACATAATATTAGCATCCAATATATTAAATTTCGGTTTTAGAATCAGCTTTTTGCGGAGGTTTCACTTAAAATATATTTGTACATGCATATGTATTTAAAAATTCATAAATGGTTATTTAAATAATGAAATGATGACTTCAGTCTGATGTGTTCGGATACATTTGTAATTGACGTAAACATACTCTCCATATGCCTTCCTTTTATACAAAAGATATTGCATTGTGTAAAAACGACAAATAAACAGACTTCCAACATAGACTTTACTCGTTTCATTTTAGAGAGGTGTAAACTTTGACATGTCCAAAGGCAGTACCCATTGCAAGGCATCTTGCAGTCTTTTTGATCGATATTCTTTATCCTCTGAAAATGAGAACATTTTAATCAATAGTGATGTTGGTAAGTTTAATTTATTAGTTTTATGACATTTACTCAACTAGATCGAATTATGATGATAGATTTGTTGACTATTAAAGGTATTATTTGGTACAATTGCTGTTTTTTTATACGGTATTACTACACTGCATGTTTAATAATTAAATTACGTTAAATTATTGAAAGCATAATATTTTTATTTTTCATATATGGATGGTAAGTAATTAATTGAAGTCAAGTCATAATTATAAGATGAAACTACGGGTTTGGAAATATATTCATGTCAGACTGACTTGGTTCAAGCAGATAAATTGTCAGCCGTTTGTTTTGATAAAGGTAATGAAAGTTTAGTTTTTGGGTGTATGCATAGTAGAGGACCTTGGAAAACCTTATGGATATATATTGCAGCGCCCTTGAGGTGATATTCTCACGAAAACGGCGCTATATAAATTATCCACGTTAATAATAATAGTGTGCTTCTGTTTACTATAAATAATTCATCATGGATGTCGTTACCAGTTTTTCTGCAGAATTCTTTAATGGCGTAATCGATTTGTTTTCTTTTGGGCCTTCCTAAGACATAGTACGATGTTGATGGAATGCTTTTGTCCTTTTCCTTAAAAAGAATATGCTTTATAAGGTAATACTTTATTTAAATTCATTTTTACACATTTACAATTTCATATAAAGAAAAAACTAAATCAGAAAAAGAAACAATTTTTTCCAATACCCTTTTGCTTGGGCATGTTTCAGGCCATTTGAGAATTTAATCATAATATATTATGCATTGGTTTTAATTTCTCTCTGAGGGGAATAGCAGAAATTGTAATAGTGAAGATTAAATGAAGTTTCATTGATTTGATTGGTACTCCAGGATAGTATTCCTGTATTTTGACTATATCCTGGCTACCTTTGAAATAGTGAAATATGAGGTTTTAATTTATTCCACATTTCATTCATAGCTCAAATTCTACTTTCTTATATGTAACGTACATAATGTGCCAAATCCGATAGGAGTAGGTGGAGAAAATGGAGTGCCATCTGGCTCTCTTCTGACACTTTTATTTCCTCAATTGAACAATTAATTACAGAAACGGCATACATTTTTGATGAAAATGAAGATTCAATGTATTCTTTTAAAAACTAACTTGAAAGAGATAGTAACTTTTATTCTTTACTCAACAGTAGTAGGTGGTAATGGATGGTTTAAATTGTTATTCATTAAGAGCCAATATTTAGGATTGTTCCTGTAGATTAACAGATATTCACAGAAGTACTGAATAATTCTAAAATTTTAGTGTATTAAGAGAAAAATAGTTTAATTTAACCAAATTTTTGTTGTTGTTTTCATTAATTTTTTTTTCATTAACTTTTTTTTCTTTAAACTTAAACCCATAAAAAACCAACCACTACCTAGGTTGGCATGGTTCACCAAAATGCTTTGTTAAAATGCATTACTATGCATATTATCAATGAATGGCTTCTATCGATTACATCCAAATATGGGTTGTCAGGATTTTTCTTGCAAATTAATCAGAGCTTTATGTTACAATTCTGTAAGCTTGGACATGTGTACGTAACAAATGAAACTTACAAATTGTCTGCGAATGTTATGTATTATACCTGATCCCATATATTTCTCCATGATATTTTTTGTTCACGTCTGTCTCCTCTTTTGGCCTTAGGGTTGTATGGGGTTTGGTCATACAACATATCGTAAGGAATGTATGGTTTCTGCTCTGTTCTTACATTACCATAAAAGGTTTTATTACTGTAACTTTTGAACATTTCTAAATCCACATTTTATGTATTAAAGTGATTGAACCAACAGGAAATTTAACCAGTTTTGTTTTTGAATTTGGTATATATTTTTATTTGACACATATTTCAAACAATTGAATAAAATGGAATACATAAACTTAATTATGACTGTAAATGATGTGTTGATGAATTCTATGGGCAACCTATTTATTTTCGAAATTGTTGATTATTTTTTTTATGGATGGTTTTCGTAATCTTTGTTTTATTTAAAAATGAAATGATATAACTACAATTATTTTAGTTTTATTTGTAGGTTTTTTCATAATGTGATGAACAGAGATTATAGACCATGAAATTAACGAATATTTAAAAGGAAATTAAAGCTACGTTAAAATCGTATATAAATTATAGAATACCCGCGTTGAATCGTACTGGTATTTATTGGTATGCTTT
>JAPMAF010000911.1:0-12423 GCA_026537445.1 Silvatares holzenthali
TATATATATATACGCGCATTTTAAAACAGATAGGCTCGACGATAACAACGGTGTAATATGTAGAACACTTACCTTGGCGAGAAAATATAATCATAATGCTGCCGCTGAGAAAGCAAACTCTGCTGGTGATCTTGTATTTGTCAGTGACGAAAGGAATGCACAATCTACCCACTATGTCCGTGGCGGCCATCGCTGACATACACATAGCTGTCTGCTGGCGATTGAATCCAATTTGTTGCTGAAATAACATCACAGATTGCACATTATTTTTTATTTATAATAAAATCATCGCAGAGTATGCATGACGAGTTGTATGAATGTGGATGAGGCAAGAGATGTATGCCAGGATAGAATGGTATGGCGTTTGATCCTTTCTGAAACCTTTTCTTCGGAAAAACGGCGTGATGGTGTATTGAATTGTATTAAGACCATTGTTTTTTTTAGTATTATTTTTTTAAGTATCGCAGCAGTTCTACAATATCATAAGATACTATGTGGGAAGAGGAAGACTTAGGGATAGGTTTCGATCAGTGTGAACCTGTAATTGGCTTTTTGTTTCAATCATGTGTTTTTATAGCTGTATTTCAACCATGTATTTTTGTAGCTGTTGGTTTGTCAAATAAATAAAAATGAAAATAAAATAGGGTAAGATTAACACATTAAGACTTGAAGAGGCCCATGTTATTGGTAGGAGAAAACACAGACGACGGAAGGTCATTCCACAGTCGGGCCGTCTCAAACAAGAAAGACTTAGGGAATCTATAAGTTATCCTGTATTTGATAACAACTGTGACGTGGTTACGGGCGTATGCAAAATGCGTAGCTCTACCAAACACGGCAGGCTGAGGAATCAGTGATGCCTCTTCCCAAGAGCATTTATGCTGAATTCAAATTTTAATTTACTTCCCCATATTAAAGATATGTCTAAACGTTGTTAGGCTATTTTATGAATTTCCGCATAAAAGGAATCATCGAAGCAAGTCTATTTTTTATCTTATACATTATATGAGACACCATAGCACTACCATCTGTCTTGGTCTGTAACATTCAGTGCAAATTGCATATGTAAAATGCTGTGCAGCAGTCAAAGAGAGATTGAAAACCTGGGTATTCAGTTCTAGTCAAGAAACATGGATAAACGCAATTCACGTGGCTTACGGTAATGAACGGTGGTACCGCTCCAGGGCGATACAAAATTTACAAATATTATCCAGTTCAATACACATTTTTAAATAAATTTTTGCAATTTTGTTTTTTTAATATATTTTTACAAATATACTTATTTGAAATCTGAATCGAAAAATGAATTTCTAAATCATTATATTTTTTTCACTTTGGCGGAATTCGAACCCACAACTTCCAGCGTTCCTCCAGAGAGGTCGACAAAGGTCTATTAGCATCATAACACACTTTATGAGATAAGGAAGTCTTGGGGATAGGGTGGATTAAAAATAAGTCTTGAAGAGAGCTGTGTTTAAGGTGAGAGGAAACACAGACGATGGAAGGTTATTTCACAACTGGCCCGTCCAGCACGAGAATGCCTTAGATAATCTATTAGTTCTCATATGCTGTATATTAACTGAAGAGGTAGGTAAATATTTGTATACTGACTTAGGAAGAGGTAGGTAAATATTTGTATACTTTGTGACTTTATTTCTTCCTCATTTTTCCGCATTCAATTGATCTAATAAGCAGTTCAATAGGAGACTGAAACTATTTACAATCTAAAGCTGATTATATTATTGTATTTATTATATTAAAACTTAATGGTTAAACGTAGAAATTCAAAAAAATAATAAGTGGGGTGATAGAGAACCCCGACTCTAACGGTAAGTTTTTGTGATTTTTGGATTACCGCTGACACGTGGGTCATTCATTGGTTCGAGCAAGACAGGACCTGAGTCAAATGATGGTGCAATGTTATTTCTAGTTGCAGTGCGAGGTCGTCAGTTTAAAATTACCTACCGAAGAGGTCGTGCACTTAGCGCTCGCTCTCGTTAATTGTTTCTTTAATTTCAGTGTCGCCGTGATAATTTTCGCGTATGTTATAATTTCTTTTATTTTCATGAAAGTTAAGATATCGTTGCCGTGATTGTTTGAAACACTTGACTTCAAAATAAGTTGTGTTCTAGTATTTGCGTGGGCTCAAACAAGATGGAGAGAAGAGAAACATCCCGGGGTAAGTAAACTTTTTATTTTGGATGTTCATTTATGTGTTGTCTAATATCAAACATTGACGTATTATATTGGCGTAATTAGTTGCTGAGATATTTTTGAGTCCCTAAGCGAAATAAAAGCATTGGTAGTTAAGCGTGGATGACAGATCGGTTTATAAAGATGGTCGTCTCATAATGTAACATCCGAAGACGATATGAGGAAGATGGATGATATAAAGAGAAGGCGAGACAAATACAGATGTTAAACAAATTATTGGTGAAAGGAAATTACATATGTAAAATATTCAAGCCATTTTGTATAGGAATGATTTATACTATATTAATTCATATGAAACATATACAAACTAGTAGATAATAGAGTATCCTGTGACCATATAGCATACTGCGAAAACAGTAATACTAGTTTCAGAGAGAAACAATCAATGAAAATATAATAAAAAAATAATCAAATAAGAAAATTAAAATTGAAAACAAATGCATTTAAAAATGCTTAATTACTCTGGACTAGAAAAGAGTGGTAGATCTTGTATCGCCCTGGAGTAATAGTTCAGCTTTTAAGTTACGTGAATTGGATTTATTTATGTTTCGTGACTAGAACTGAATAACTAGGCTGTTACACAGCATTTACATGTGAGTCATGTGTAATACAAGATTAATATAATAAAAGACAAATAATGAGCGAATATTGGCGGAGCCAGAGATAGGCGGTTGAGCGTCCTTCTTTCACACTTGATATGGAACACACGAGAATTTATAATTATTTAGAATCATTCATGGCTATTAATTGGATTTCCTAAACTTCTCCATTATTTATTTATCACATGGATAATTTATTAAGCGCTGTTTTTGTTAAAAAAAATAACCTCAAGAGCCTCACCTCCATCCATGGCGTTTATGAGTGTTATAGGCCTTTTCAGACAAACTCTGTTCTCTTACCCAACGTTTGAAGAATATTTATGTGAGCCATATTATTTTTTGTATCAGCACGCCTCTGCACACAGTCGAGAAGGTTGTTCAAATATCGGGAGCGACATTGTAGTGATAATTGGCAATATTCTGACGAAGATCAAGCCTTGAGCGTTTGAGAAAGGTCAAAACGTGAATTATTGTATTACTATTTCATTAAAGTGGGCGCTTTTAACGGAACGGATTTAGATCTACTTGAATTAATACGCACCACCTTAACAAATGGCTGGCAATACCGCAACATGGCGGTTTTGTAATAAGCTACAAATATTTCAATGTATTTTGGGCTTTCAATTAAAAAATGGCGCTGGTTTATTCGTTACTTCTTTGGTTTGGAATACCATTGAATGATTGCTAAATTTGTCGTTATTATTATTTAAAACGTTATCACTTTTATTCACATCTTATAGTTGGTATTGTGGTCTAGAGATTAGGACACTTGACTAACAAGTTGGAGATCGCGGATACTAATTCGGGAGTGAAAAAAAAATTACTCAGATTTCATTATATTTATGAAAAATGTTGTTTAGAAAATCAAAATACATATTAAAAATGTTTATTCACTGCTGGCTGGAAAAGAGTCTTGTATTACCTTGGAGTAATATTACTGTTCAATATCGTACGCGACGTGAAATGGATTTACTCATGCTTTGTGACTAGAACTGAAAAACCAGGTTTTTATTCTTTACTCTTACTGCAACACAGCATGGATGTTAAAGGTCCGTAAAGATGGTGGGGACATGGTGTCTCATATGTATAATAAATAATCAGTATTACATATAAAAATACTTAACGAAGATACAAAATTTTCGTATTTTATTTTTGACAATACTCAAGTATGTGAAGTATTAAGTATAAATATTTTTAACATACATACATAACATACATACATAGCAACACGCCACTTCCACAATAGGAGTAGCAAAGAGAATGATTGAATAATAAAATATTTATATAGCGCCATTTCGTAGCCATAGTCTACCACAACGGCCCTCCAGTTAACATTATTACATAGCATAAGTATACATAATAACTGTTATCATTTGTGCAAAAAAGACAATATTTACGGGGTATTTATTTCATAGATACTAGTTGACATTGACATCGGCAACGACACAGTGGATTCTCCATATGAGCATGTATAGTAATGTGTCTTCAGAAGCCGTCGCTCGTCTCTATGGATGAAGCGCCGCTTGTCTCTATTCCGACATACATTCTTTGCTTCCTCCACATTAACGCATCTCGTCGTACACGCAAGACTTGAGACTGTGTAACGACTTACCGGCTTCTGTGTTTCCCTCCCATAATGGCTTAGGTTTCTTCAATAAATACAATAATACATTACACCATCACGCCGTTTCCCCGAAGGGATAGGTAGAGAAGAACGAGAGCCATACCACTCTATCTTGGCACACACCTCTTGACTCATCCACATTCATACATCTCCTCATGCATACTCTGCGATTATTACGACTCCGAACAGAGCCATCGATTAGAATTTGGTTAATCTGTTCATGCCGTGATTTCCTTGGCCGGCCCCTCTGTCGCATACCTTCCACATTCGCATCGTACATTTTCCGTACCAATCTCTTGACATTCATTCGTTCAACATGCCCAAACCACCTCAAGGAATTTATTTTCATTTTATCAATAACGCTCGTATCCGCTCCACACTCTTTCCTTATATCTGAATTCCTTACTCTGTCGTATACTGTTTTACCACACATTCTTCTAAGAGATCTCATCTCAACAGAATTAATTCTACTTTCATTCCTTTTCTGTCATGTCGACGCTTCACTTCCGTACATCAAAGTTGGTACCAATACTCCGTTATACAGGTCTCTTCAAGGCTCGTTTATTTAATTCTTTATCCTTACACTAAGACCCCCTGCATAGCATCATCGAATGTGATATATCCACTTTGGTGAAACTTGATGCTGATGCTCACTAAAAAAAAGTTTTTTTGTTTTTTTCAAAAACGATCACATTGGACTTGGCCACTTTTAACTTCAAGCCACAATCTTTTAGCATTCTTGTGTAGAATTTTTACTAATTTATGTATTGTTTTAAATGGAATGTTTAAATATAATCTGTTTTACCTGTAGGAAGAATGGAAACAGCATATTGAAGTTTTGATTTGAAGTAAACCCAAGGCCACAAGCAAAAATAATATTGATGAATGTTATATCCGTCAAAAGGTCCAAATCGAAAAGCTCCATGATTTTGTTCCAAATGCTGTTTTGGGATTTTTCCTTTACGGTTGTTGGCGTTTCCTTTGGGATCTTAGATGTAGCTGGAAGAATAATTGTTACTATCATAACAAATTGTTACTATCATAACACGAATTCGTACTATCATAACATGATACTAATATCATAACATGATACGTACTACCTATCATAACACAAAGAATGCGTATTATTATAACACAAAGAATATCAATAATTGTTAATATTATAACACGAATTCGATTTTTCTTAAATAAAGAGTCTAACAACAGGTATGATAGAACTTTGATAGGTCATGATATTTCTTCAACGCTATTTTTTTCATTACCCCTTACATCAGACTACCCAGCGATCTACAACGTCTTGTGCAAAACAAATCAATCAGAGGAATCCAAGGAAGGGTTGACGAAGCGAGCGCCGACATTGCGTCTTGGCAGCTGTAGTGTTGTTCTTCTTTGGTATTTTCCAAATATATGTATCGCTCAATAAAGAACGGAACAACTTCTTCTAATAAAATAATAAATATCAAAATGTGAATGAGGCTTTCCATGCCTACCTTAGTTTAGTTGTTCCTTGTGTTTCTAATACTTCACTTAATTATGTTATATATTTTTACAAACATTTATCATGTCAGTATTTTATTTTAATAAATATTCTATTCCAAGATAATAATCTGTACAAGATGTTTTAGGTCATATACAAATATCTTTAGTAGTTTGATATAATTGCACTTACATTGTTAAGCGCTCTTGAGGTGATTTGTAATCACGAAACAGCGCTATATAAATCATCCAATAAATAAATACATAAATAAATAAGTAAACAAATGATCAAGTACTTCTAACACAAACCAGTAAGAGATCCTACTGTCCTAGTGGGGTAGATGTTAAGTCAATATTGCAATTTAATAAAAATCATTTTTTTACCGTTCGCTGTTGAATCAAAAGAAACAGGAAAAGACTTCGACCTCTCTAATTTCTTCATATTATTTTCTGACAAGTGTCCGTTTCTTTCTGACAGTGGCAACGACATGTTCTGCAAGGATGCTTTCCGGTCTTGCTGACACTTTCCGTTTTCTATTGATACTGTTTCAGCATTTGGTCCAAAGGATGTTTCCATTTGGGGAAGGAGTCTCGTCCTTTCGCTAGGCTTCGACTTTTCTGGGACCATATGCCATTCCACCGGTTGGAACATGACCGCCCCAACAATCTGAAAATTAAAAAAATATATACATTTTTTTTTATCATTTGCTACACATGACACACCATGACACCACCATCTGTCAAATGCCTTTAACCACTCGACCACGAGGCCAACTTTTTCTCACTCCAGTGGGATTCAATCCCGTGACTTCCTGCGTTCCTCTTACACAAGTCAAGTATCTTAACGACTCGACTACGAGGCCAACAATAGATACAAAGCTCAACTTAACAAAACAAAAACACACACTTAATATTTAAGGCAACCGTAATGTGTAATAAGTTAGTAGTTCTTGATAACGATTCACAATTTAAAATGCGTAGAACACTCAATGTATTTAATGTAGAATTAAGATAAAAAATCAAATTGATAATTTGAATAGCGATTTTGGCCAAATTGTTTCTAAGAAACATTTAAATATAGTGATTTTAGCCTTATTGATTCTTATCGAAAGAATTTACATACACAGATTTTAGCCAAATTGATCCTAATCGTTTTTTTTAATATAGTGATTTTAGTCTGATTAATTTACATCAGAAAATTGAAATACAGAGATTTTAGCCAGATTGATTTTTGTAAAGGTAGTCTATGTCTGGAAGATATTCAGGCCACATTTTACAAGTTGAGATAATATAAAAAGTTAATGAAAGAACCCGAGGTTACTGCGTCAACAAATATTCACATATTGGCCAGCAGTGAGTGTTTTCTGAGTGTGCAAAGGTATGTTTACATTAGCCTCTACGTTGAATGAGATCTCATACAGCTTTATTATGGTTTACGTAGGATAATTAATAAAGAAGGGAATGACTAATCTTGGAGTATCTCATTAATCTCATTGTTGTTGAATCCTTTTAATTGCAAGTCTCAGTTTATTTCATCAAAGGCAATCTCACAAGGCCAGTTTTATTTACTTAACAATGAGAGCCGTAAGTTGTGAACTTCGAATGTTGACCCAAAAGTAAGAGGTACTGACCCAGGCCGATATGCAAATTCGATATTTTCATCAAATGAGTAAATTTCATTTACATTATCCTTTATGTTCACTCGCTTTACGAAAGAGCTTTTATTCAGCAGCAAGTTAGCACTACCGGTACGCATTTTGTAGCTTTTTGTTACGTTTAAATTGAAACTAAATACAGGCAATAAGAAAACCTTTTAATTCACATCTAAAAATGCGGTACATTTTTCAAAGAATCTATGTCTATTGTTCAAAAACTTTTTTTCATGCAAATGGAAATATACAAATTATTAATTATGATCAAAGCGAGTCTCCAGATGAACTATATAAAAGTTGATAGATTTTTGTGAAAAATTAGTAAATTATTTCATATATCTTGACAGTATAATTACAATAGAATATAGATCAGTTGAAAATACTTATAGAAGAGTATTGGGTAATAAAGTTAAGAGTGCTGTGCACTCAATGCATAGCAATAAAGTATTCTCAAAGGAATAGCAATCGACGATATGTAACGGAGTCTTACTACCTATCTTATTATATGGCAGCGAAGCGTGGACTTGGTAGAAGGGATAAAATCAGGTCAAACTAAGTGGTAGTAACATTGAAGAAGAGTGTACGGATAAACCCTGAGTGATGAGAAATTAAAATATCGGAGAAAAATGTAAACTGAGAGTATCAACCATGAAAAAATGAAACATAGGTGTATGAGATGATTTAGACATGTGGTGTGAGCAAATGGGAAGTGAAAGAATATCAAAACAGATTTATGAGCGGTGCTGAGAAAACGTAGAACTTGGGAGAAACATGTTTCCCAACTTTTTAACGATGGTGATGTTTAAAGTTTAACAACCGTTGACTGTGTATGACAAAATGGATGAGTGTGGAGGAAGCAAGAAATGAATTTCAAAACAGATGGTAATGGCGTTTTTCTCTCTCTGTTTATCCTTAAAGGAAAATAGTGTGCTGATGTGTATGTACCTAAAAGTAAAAGCAATATTTATTTCGTTGCGTAAATTCAATAACAACTGCAAATATTTACACGAACGAACAAACTATGGACTCAATTTAACAGTGGTATCTGCATTTAATTTGAAGTTAATACCATAGAAACTGGGAAATTTAGCCTTCATAGACAACATAATAAATTCAAAATACAGTTAATATAATATACAATGCCTAAAAATAAATGTACAGGTAAATTTTTGTTTTATCTTGTATTGGGTTTAAGTAAGAGTTAAATTAATGATCAAGTTATTTTTATTATGAATAAAATAAAGTATTGCAATACGTGTAGTGCTCACTTCACCAGGTGAAAACCCTTGTATTGAGGTAGACTTGTAGTAGAGTAACGTGTAAATGTATTAATCACAATAATTTAATGTTCTCGTATTTTCTCATGCTGTATATATAAGTGAATTGTTTATAATTTTATTAACATTCGAAGAATTCGGCTGTTTATTTCTGTATTAACAGAAATAAACACCAATTATTTGATTAAAATAATTAATAAATGAGGATTCCCTTATGAGTAGAAATGTGAAGTAGAAAGAAGGATTGTAATCGCAAAATCAAGACGTGAACCTTAAGAAAAAAGCACAGAAGTATAGCAGTGAGAGCTACAAATATTGTGAAATACTAGAAATACAAACGTGTATATCCTAAAAGAGCCCGAGCGCCTGTCATGGCTGTCACACGTGTATTTGCGTTGAGCGGCTACTTCCAGTCTTTTTCATATGTTTATAAACTAATTTAATATCAAAACACATTGAATTTATGTTCAAAATATGCTGATTTTAAAACTGTTTAAAGTGTCATCTTTATATAAATTTTATGTGTTAATATAACCGCGTGAATCAATTTTTAATGATTCTGTTTTAAATGTTTTTTTGCAAAAGTAAACAGTTGAAATCGTAAATGTGTATCGCCGGTCGAAAATGTTTCAAAGACTTAAAGTTTTTACGACATCTGGTTCCAGTGCATTGTTCTCGTAAGCAAAGTGCCCTTAGTGAAATGTAACCTATATCGAAGTTCCAGATTTCAAATAATGTATATTCTCTATTAGTCAACGGTTGATTTAAAACATTTGCAAATTCAAATCCATGTTCTTGTGCTGTTGTAATGAGTGCATATCTAAAAATCCTTCCAAATTTCTCCGGATAATCGGTATTTGCCATTACCAGCTACACTGAATCTTCACACTGACAGCAGACCAATAGCAGTCAAAAATAATATTGTAAAATAGTATCAAGACAGTAGTCAAATGACAACAATGCATGCCGACTGAAGCCAAACACCTCTGGATATTACGTCTCACCAGTTGCAGTTGCAGTTATCGGTACTACTCATCCATGAAACCTCCACGTTTATATTAAAATACTTCAAATATATTCAATATTTATAAAATATTTAAGTAAAACTGTACAGCGCTCTTGAGGTAATTTTCTCACAAAAACAGCGCTTTATAAGTTATCCGCAAAATAAATAATAAATAAGAGATTAAAAAAGAGAAAGGCTATCTACTAAGTACTGAAAAAACACTGTCCTATGAGTATATTAGATACGTGATTAAGAAACAGACTGGAGAAGTTGCTAGTATAGGCATACAGCGACAATCACCAGCAACGATGACTCAAATCGAGGAGCAGACCAGATCTTCAATCAATGGCTCTCGACCGAATAGAGATTAAAGCAGTGAATCGTAGATACGGTTCACTGATTCTTTCTTGAATCGTAGATACAATTCAAGAAAGTTATTTATAAGATCATAAAAGAAATTCTGGTACCTTATTTTATTTTTTATCTTATACTACACATGAGACACCATGACACCACCATCCGTCTGGTTTGTAACATACTGTACAATTGCACATGTAAATGCTGTGTAGCAGTCGGAGGAGAGATTGAAAACCTGGTTATTCAGTTCTAGTCACGAAACATGGATAAATCCGTTTACAATACTGAACGGTAGAATTGCTCCAGGGCGACACAAGATCTACAACTCTTTTCCAGTCCAGAGTGAATATGTATTTATAAATGCATTTTTTACAGTTTTCGATAATTTTTTAAGATATATATTTTACACATATATTTGAAATCTGGATCGAAAAATGCATTTTTATATACATATTTTTATTTTTCACTCCGGCTTTCCTCCAATGCTTTAGTCAAGTATCTTCGACCACGAGACCGACTACGATTGTCAAATTGACTAAAACCCTCCCCTTGGAGTCGTGATAAATTGAAATTTTGATTTTGTCTAATCCAGAGAATTTCATATTAAAAAATAAGTTGAAAATTACTCCGATGATTGAAAATAATAGCGTCATTGCAAGGAATAAATAGGGTAATAATTTTAGGATTTATTTGAACTTGTTTATTTTTTGTATATTTTTTCGTACACTTAGATTATTCGAAAAGAAGGCTACAAATATATAAAGACGACTCATACATACACATCGGTCTGGTAGTAAGTAAATCGTAAAACTAAAATGATGAAAATAGCAATATATCCGTAAAATTGTTTATACTGGAAATCCGTTCATTTGTCCGGGATTAAGTGCGCACCGTTGGGTCATTCCAACAGGATCGTTCTCAAATACCCTTCCCTTCAGGGTTGAATGAAGGATTAGGCACTCGGGGCAAAACATTCACAACGAAATAATAGGCGCCTTTAGTATAACGCGGGCTTAAAATAATGCGAATTTTCCCACAGCTATATTTCAGGAATCTTCGTACTATTCAAATTTAATATTTTTGAGGACAAAACGTTTTCACGGCGATTTAAAGCATACATAAAATGTAATATGCATCTCAGATACAACATAGAAAATGGTTATAGAATTTTATTTATTGCTTATAAAGTATGTAGAAATATATTTTAGGACTCACTTTGTTTACTATTACTGTCTATATGAGTTATTTACGTACGACGCGTTTCAGTACCTTTTCGGTCCATTGTCTAGTACAAACAATGTTTGAAAAAATATCGAAACGCGTTGTATGTGAATAACTCGTATAGACAGTTACAGCAACAAAGTGAGTCACAAAATATAAAATATGGAATAACCACCAAACATATACAAGTTTATAAAAACTAAATACTTTAATATCTCGTTATGTTTCCATTAGTCAATTAATAGTATCGAAGCGATTAGCGAAAGGAGGCGGTATTTTTTTATTTAAAAAGAGGCATATGAACAAAACACTTCATACCATATTCTCTTATCCATGGTTCTCAAATTAAATAATATTACCTCTTTGAGGCGCTAGAAAAACCATTGGTGGTGGTTATAGAGGAGCATTAATTCAAATGGAATAATAAAACTGCATTGTGTATTTTTGTAGGTAAATAATGATTTCTTTTGCATTTTGAATTCATAAAAATTTCTTTGACAAGTCTACACATCCTAAAATTTAAAAAGTAGTTGTTTATCTAATCGAAAAGTATTTTTCTTAGAGGAGAATGCACTTTCTCTTTAATAAGAAATAGCGCCGTTTTCATGAGGATAACATTTATGGGCGCTGTAAATTTTTTGATTTTTCAGAAAAAGACATTTGAAAAATAAGTGTTTAAAACGCAGACCGACTGTAAGGCCGGTGTCTAAAAATCATCATATGGTTGTACCGATTACCTTTAAAATATTGTAAATATGGTCAAAAAAATAGCAGTTACACGTTAATACACTTAACGACACGGTGTCGTTAAATAAAGTGTAAAGCGAAGTGCAAAGTGAAGTGTAAAATGAAACCTCACCAATGATTTTGGTTGATGTGAATCAACTGAATAGTCGGAAGTTTGAAACAGTAACATGGGATTAACGAAATTCAAAAGTTATACATATCAACAATATCCTTATCAAAAAAAATTTAAGAATATAAATATATATATATA